>KV751352.1:6525527-6544788 GCA_001698575.1 Mola mola
CCTCCTCTGTGGTTCTTCCTGAGGTTTCTTATTTTCCCTGTTTAGGGTTTTTTAAGTTTTTCCTCACCCGGTTCGAGGGTCTAAGGGCAGAGGATGTCACATCTGTACAGTTTGTCAAAGCCCAGTGAGATAATGTGTAAACTGTGATTTCGGGCTATACAAATAAAATTTGATTTGATTTGATTTGATGTACAGCTGAGTCCTGTCCCGGTGAGGTGGGTCTCCTGTGTTGTGCCATGCATCTGTTGAGGGGCTGTTTGGTTTCAACTATATAATGGTCTGAGCACTCCTCTGTGCATTGAACGGCATACACAACATTATTGAGTTTTTGCCTGGGTTTGTTGTCCTTAGGGTGGACCAGTCTCTGTCTTAAGGTCCGGCCCGGTTTGAAGTTGACTAGAATTTTGTGTTTTTGGAAGATTCTTCTGAATTTTTCTGATAGACCTGCCACATATGGGATGACCACGTTCTTCCGTTTTCACTTTCTGCCTCGGGTGGTTCTTTGTGGCGCCTTTTGGACGATTTGAACAAAGGTCCACTTTGGTAGCCACATGTCTGGAGCGCTGTCTTGAGTGTGTTTTCCCTCTGTGCTGGAGGGAACCTTCTGGGCCTGGTCTTGTAGTGTGTCCGGATTACCCCCAGTTTGGGCTCCAGTGGGTGGTGGGAGTCAAAGAAGAGATACTGGTCTCTGTGTGTGGGCTTCCGGTAGACCTCGATGCTGAGGTTACCATCCTTACCAAGAGACAATCCAGGAAGGGCAAACTGTTATCCTTCGTATCCTTCCTGGTGAACTTGATGTTCTTGTCCACTACATGTATGTGACGAGTGAAAGCCTCCACTTCTTGAGTCATCCACATATCTGAACCAATGGCTGGGAGTTGTTCCTGTGAAGGAGTTCAGAGCCCTCCCCTCCACCACTCACACACACACTGGAGAACCCATGGCACAGCCGTGTTTCTGTCTTGGAGAAACTTTCTCTAAACAGAGGTGGTGGACTAAGGCACCGTTTGTCTGCAACCTACAATGCTGTCTCGGGAGCCCTCCCCAGGCGGTTTAACCCTCAAACACACCTGGGGCCATGTGATCCCAAGGTATCACATGACACCAGGGGTGAGGGGCAAACACTCTTGAGTGATTCACACCTGGGCTCATGTGACCTTAACGACTCACATGATGCCTAGCCAGAGGATCCACCCATGTCTTCAATCCCGTCCTCATTTCAGTGATTACTTCCACCCACTCTGGGTTAAATATCTGGGTGTCACGTACTAACCCTCTGAACTGAAGAAGCCTTTCAGATGAGAGGCGAAACATCTTCAAAGAAAATAAGAAGTCCAGTTGCTTCCTACCCCTCCGGGTACCCAACTCTCCTCTCCCCTCCGGGGTTAGGAGGGGGGTTCAATGTCTCCTAGACTAAGATGACCTGGAAGACTGAAAACTTTCCATCATCACTGATGGATCTAGGGTAAGGTAACTGCTGTTCTTACGTCTTTTTTACTTGTGCCATGCTTAATGCTAATGTTCAGGTGTGTGATTTTTGTGTCAAAGAGGAACAGAGCTGATGGAGATGAAGGGTGGACCAGGACAGGAGAAAGTTTTTATTTGTTTTGGATTTTACACTAGGTCTTTTTGAGATGGCTCAGAGTTTAAAAATGTAAGTTATTCAAAGTATTTATGTTGACTGCCTTTACCATCAATTTACTGCAAACAAAAATAAATGTATATGCTTATACTGTTATCAAGAGGCCCCTCGTTTACACATTGTGGTAGGTCACCAGTGGGGCTTTTTTTGGGCTTGTTTCCTTAGAGCTGGTTGCTTGTTTCTATCGCAAGATCTGGTGACACTGGCAGACAAGAAAGCGAACACATAAACTGTGCAAGATTTTTATTAATATCGAAGGCCGCGTGCATCCAAACTGCACCATGACCATGGATCGCACATCCTCATGTCATCAGCAATGCACCTCCCAAGTTTGATGTCAAGCCACTCTACCTTTGGGATTACATCTGTTACAGAGGTAAAAAAAACAAACAAAAAAAAACAATCTCAGGTCTTTGTTTTTTGATGTCTTTGATGTCTTTTATGTAACATAAAAGACATTAAAGATTAAGAGATGTACATCCTCAGGAACTGCAAAGATAAGATTAATTGGTAAAAAGAAAATTGTGTGGCAGCTGCTTCGATAATCCATACTTCTGCCAGGGAAGAAGGGAGGATCTCATGGTTTTGAAGGTGTTCTTATATGTATTTATTGGTTTGTGAACAGGATAGCTCATAAAGTTATGGCTGGATTTGGACGAAATCTGGATCCCGGAATGTTTAAATGATTTTTATTGGATAGGGATAGTTTTTCATACTTTTGTTTTTTTCACAGATTTTTTTTTTCTTCTATGTGGCTTTTCAGTCTGCATTAAATGGGGCCATATCATAAAAAGAAGCAACCTGGAAACAAACAATCCCCCTCAAGTTCACATGCTGAAAAGGCACTGTACTTATTCAAGTTAAAAGTTATTTTGGTCTTAAGAACCCACACAAAATACCAATGGACTGGAGATTTGTAGACTCCTTTGGTGTCCTTTTTGCTTGTGGAAAATTATTTTTTATCGAAAATTATGCAAGCAGTTTCACTGTATTGTTTCACATAATTCAAATAAATCCAATTTTCAGCAGCAGCAGGCAGCTGTGTTCTGGGGCAGAGTTCATATAAATCTGCTAATTGCTACATACCCAGCAGGTGGTGGAGACCAGAGCAGGTCTATAAGGAAAGTACATTCACAAGAACGCTAATGTTGCTCTGCTGAATGTAAAAATAGGTAAGTGTTAACAATGGGTTGCTGCACACCCCAGATGACAAAAAATATTATAGTATGTCCAATGTGTAACAGTTGTTTGTAGTTTATTGTTGAGTTCAGTGGTTCATGAAATAGGAATATTATGGATTTCCCAAGATGTCATGAAGTGACAATTTGGGTCGATACCTGTATCCATCTACCTACCTACTCTCAGTAATTGATGACCCAGGAAAAAGACTCAAAATTTTATAAATTGCTCATTTAAAGTTTTCAGCACTTTTTGGATTAAACCCTTGTATCCCATGTATTATTTCAAGGTGTCAAGTGCATGTGTGCAACTTCAAATAGTTTTACAAGAATTTTCACGTTTTTAAGCATAATTGTACACCTGTTTAATGCCACTGATGGATGTAGTTTCTAGTCATCTAATTTCCAATAGCAATGACCAATTTACATATAAAGAGGATAAGCGGTAGAAAATGAATGGATGGATGGGGAAATACTGAATAAATACAGAAACATCTAATCCCAACTATGCATTTAATGTTTGATGTATAGTCAGTAAACTTCAGTGGCACAGCATATAAAGTATATTTCAAAGGACTAAGTACGATTATTTTTTTCTTTTAGAGCAATAACAGTAGCCATTACATTTATGTAGTTGTATAAATACAGTTCTTTTTTTTCCAAATTTCTCTAAGTAAATGATGAGGTGTATAGTGGTGACTGAGATAGAAATAATTTGGGTTATTAGTCTATTTTTAGTTTTTTCTTGCTATGTATTTTTGGTCAGACTAGATGCAGTCAATATATGATGTTTCATTTTTTTGAATTATTTTATTTGTCATGTAACCATGGATGAAGACATTTGTGTTGTAGGGAATTGTAGAAAAGCCGCAAAACTCTCCCTATCCATTTTTATTGTAAATATTACTTGATCTGTTGTCAGTTCATTTGATATTTCATTTGACGTTTCATTTGATGTTTCATTTGATGTTTCAACACGTTTCTTTAGGGATATGACTGGTGCACGGTAAAACATGGTGCAGAGTCGTTCATTCTGCGTGTTAAATGGTAGAGAGAAAAAATATGCAATATCAAGGGAATTAGTCTAACATAAGATTTCCCAGGTATAGTATTTCCTTTATTTTCCAATACAAATTATGTAATATATTGAATGAGATATAAATAAATAGAAGGGTGTAGTTAAAATAACAAGATATCTGGATCCTGCAATGCTGCAGCAGCTCATGTTATCAAATAACAGGCAATCTCTGCCATATCTGCTGCTCAGTGAAGACTGGTGATTAATGGTTTACTTGTGGTAGCAGAGGGCAAGTCTGCCATTATAATAACTTTTTTGTAAGATCCCTGTTCCGACACTAAATGTATGTTGCTATCACATGTAGTCTTTTTAAAAACCATGTCCTGGCTGAGTAAAAGCTATGGACCAGTTATCTTAAAAAATTGTACAAATTAAACTACAAATTAAGTACAAATTAAAGCCAGAAAGTCCAATGACTTCATGTCACATAAATTTTACCTGCACATTACAAGGAAATACATTATTCTTATTCAGCCCATTCTCATCTGCAACTCATCAGATGCTGATATTTTGTTAAGGCCAAATCCTATCCAGATGCACAAGGTATACCTTTTGGCAACAGGCACTGATTTTCCTCACTTTTAGACAACCTGAACACGCAACAGATCAGGGCTGAGTGGTGGCTAATACACAGGACTTTCACCATGTTATTTCACCAGTTATTGGCTTAGGGTTTCAGTTTTGTTGTGCCTCCAGTCTGCTTCGGAAGGTCGTGTCAAAGCCGCATCCGAGGTGAGCCAATGTCTGTGTAAACGGGTAAGAAGGGAGGCCTGATCAGGGATGGGGAATTATGATCACACACAAGCACAACAACCTGTTCACTCTCCATCAGCCCGCTACCTTTATATCTCCACTGTAACATGATGGCAACAATGTGCAAATGCCAAGTTGTCAATAAAGCAAAACCCAGCATAGAATATACAAATGCCAATATGCCACACACATAATACAAAGTCAATGCAAGGCTAGTGTGCTCGTATTAAAGTGTATATGCTAGTATTAAAGTGTGTGGAACGTATAGGCATTTCACAGATCCTTATGGAAATAGCACAACTATTTAAAGGGTCAGCATATAACACCACTGATAAACTTGTTTCACAATCAGTAACATTACAAGAGCATATTGATGCTTCACAACACATATTCTGAGACACAACAACCTAGATAGATTAGTCTTTTTGGATGGTTTGTAAATATGCATTTTACCATCTGCAACACTTCACAGGGAACATAAAGATTAAACATGCAACTCTGCAGGTTGGCAACTTGGAAATTGCCAACCCTAATGTTAGAAGCTACTATTCAAAACTTCAAAACTCCTTACTCACTTAGTTAGTGCTAATGAAGGGCCTCATCAGGGCTTTATTTCTAGACTAGCCCAAATATCTCCACGAACATGAGTGATGGATTTTGGTCTATTATGAGTTGTGTGTAATGTCTTCAGATGGCAGAGGGTGGGAAATGTTTTCTCTGACGAAGCAGTTTGGACAGGGATACTTACCTGCCTAGTTTATCTAGGCAGGTAAGTATCCCTTAACTTACTCACCCTGTAAGAACACACTCGCTCTGCTCTCCATTGTCGTTTTTAGAAGTCCTCCTTTTCTTCCGTCTTGTTTTAAAGTCACTTCGCGCTAATTGACTATGACAATAAAGGCTGATGCTGTCATGTTATACATCATACTTTTTTGCTTTGCAATGTCGGTTTGTGGTAGATAATACCACAATTAATTGCCTGACGGCCAATACTGTTTTGTTTTGTGTAAATAACAAGGGCGGGGAATTTTCAAACCTTAAATGTGGGGCTGATTGGATTCTTGTGTAAAAAGAGCTATAGGTGTTAAGTTTTTGCACTCAAGTACTTGGTTAGATTTAGGAAAAGGCTAGTCGGAAAAGGCTGGTAAGTTAGTTGTGTAAGATCAGTTATATTCAAAAGTGTAGTGTAGTTGCACATAGAAAATTGACATTAGTTTGACTTTCTGATGTAATCTATTAAAAATGCTCCAGTGAAATCAATGTGTAAATATATTCCAACAAAGACAAATAAGACAACAATGAAAACATTTATATAAAAAAAAAAACTAATTGAAAAATGGATTTTTTCAGGGTTTATCAAATGCACTTTAATTTACCATTATGTCTCCTTTGACACTCATGAACTTTGCTGTATTTTACAAGATGTATCTGAATGCATCACAAAGTCCCTGTCCCTGTGCCTCCATTAAATTCACAGTGCTCCTATTGAGAAGCAGTACCCCAACAAAAGACACCAAACACAGTAACTCTAGAGACATCATTTTTACTTATCTATCTATCTAACCTAAAAAACATTTACCTCCCAGTGTGGCAAATAGCCTTCTTACTTATTTACTGGAAATTACTTACTTGAGTTGGGAAAATCTACATCTATTGGGCACCTGATGGTTATTCATGTCAGACCTCACACACAGTCTTTATTATGTCCTTCCAAAGCTATTTGAAGTATGAGTAGTAGTGTGGCATTTGTCTTGATGGTTAAATACAGCAGATTGTCTTAACCGATTTTCCACGAGTAAACTTGTTCTACATATTTTCAGGAGCAATTATCAATGTTTTTATATCTGATCCTGAAACAAACTTGCTCTACAAGATGATGCAACATCAGCAGCAATGAGAGAAACAGAGAGATGGCTCCCTCAATGACAGATTGCATTTGAAAATATATGTCATTGGTCAAAATGACCATGGCTGGAAAAACTGACATAACAATCCAAGAGTCCAACTATCAAACAAACTGACTATTGTTTTTATGAGAGATATTTGGTATTAACACAGCCAAAGATTCCTGCAGTTTTAAGCTAGTTTAGCTGTATTCTCTACTATGATGATGATGAGTCTGATCTTACAGTGAGTCAAGGAGGGGAGTTTATATTCAATAATTATTTATTTGTATATAAAAATATGTGCAGTTATTTCCTTTACAGTATTTTATTTAATGTGTGTAAATTATGTGTGAAATCAAGTGATGCAGAAGAGACTGCAATGAGTTCATTGAATCGTATGCCCTTTTGGTAAAATGTCTGATTTTGACATTTTCCTTTTTCTCCCATTCACACTTATACCACAAGTGCAAACATAACTCAATTTCCCACAGCTCCCAGGGTGCTACACCCATCACACTTCTACGCTAATAACCAGATAGTACCAGTGGCAATCTAAGTAAAATATTCACTTTGCTTCTCCTCTCTCACACCAATCTGATTAGCTGTCATCACCTCTCTACCTCAGTCCTCATCTCTTCCTCAGACCCTTTCTTTTAAATCCATATCGGAGTTGTCCTGTTTCTTTTTTTTACCACCATCATTCGGTAAAACAAGTCTCCTTCCCTCCGAATCTTGCTCACTTTATATTTCTCAGTCCCTTTGTAAGCCTCCTACTATGTGTGAATCTCTCTTCAAAAGACTCCAATTTCATCTTAAGAATTAGAGTAAATACAATGTTGACACAGTCTGTAAATCATATACATAAAATATAATGGTGGTTAAGGAGGGGACGGAGTAAGAAGAAAATGAATAAAAACTGAGTGGAAAGATGAATAATAATTTACCACTACTCACCTATCAGTCTTTTATTTTTATGGTTTGACACATGAGACTTTCCTGTTATACTTGCATATGAGTCTGTGTGTCTGAGTATGCGCACAATGTATATGTCTCCAGTGTTCACACTTACCATTGGCAACTACACAGATATATATTAGGAAGGCTACATTCCTTCAAGCAAACAAAAAAATGCAGCAGAAAGTTTAACATATGTATACATAATGTACGTGCAACACACAAAGTACACACAACTGTACACATTACACTCATGTGCATGTACAACAGCCTAGCTGTGATATTTGTCTTTCATTTCCTGCACATGATTTATGGTGTATATTTTGTGTGCATTCTATGTTTGACTTTCTGTGTGTGTATGTGTGTTCCTGTGTGCAACCTGTGTAAGGTGTATGTAATAAAGGTTTTCATTTGGTTATGGGGCTTCAGAAGGGCCGTCCAGAGATGGTTTAGATTGGATCTGCTGTGTGTCTGAGGAGAATGGGAAATAACATCAGCTGTCAGGAAAGGGAAAGGTGAAAAATAACCTGTCATCACTTCTCTCATTCTTTCTCCCTCTCATTCTTTTTTTCCTGGCTGTCCTCCAGTTCACCTTTGGAGCATCCACTCTCCTGTTCTTGATCGTGTCTCTGAAACTTACTGGCTCATAAATTTCCTTGCTTGTTTTTAACCTTTCTTGTAGCTTGTAATATAATGATTTGTCTCACTATATCCCCTTTTACACTGATATCAGAAAAGAGTAAAAAAAAAAAAAAAGACTGTCATGCTTACTCTCTACACTGAAACAAACAGTATCTTCTAATGGCAGTGATGCCATTATGATCTTCTTCTTCCTCATTCAGCTTTACCTATCTTTTTCTAGGAGTCACCACAACAAATCATCCTCCTCCCTCTCTCCCTGTTCTCTGTATTTTCTGTCCTCTCTCACCACGTCCATAATTCTCTTCCTTTTTGCCTCTGGCCTTGTAGCTCCATCTTGAGCATCTCGCTACAAATATATCCACTGTCCCTCCTCGGCACATGTCCAAACCATCTCACTCTGGCCTCTTTAACTTTGTCTCCAAAACGTCCGACCTGTGCTGTTCCTCTGATGTGCTCATTCCTAATCCTGTCCACCCGCGTCACTCCAAAAGAGAATCTCATCATCTTAACTTTGTAACCTCCCGACCTGCCTCTTGTCTTTTGGTCAGTACCACCGTCTCCAAATCACAAAACATTGCTGGTCTCACTACCCACTTGTAAACCATTCCTTTTACTTCTGCTGCTACACTTTTGTCACAGATCACTCCTGACACTTTTCTCCACTAACTCCACCCTGCCTTTACTCGTTTCTTCCTCTCTTTACCACACTCCCCATTGCTCTTAACAGTGGACCCCAATAACTTAAATTCATGTACCATTTCCACCTCTATTCCCTGTAACCTCCATGTTCCACTTGCTGCCCTTTCATTCACAAACACTTATTCTGTCTTGCTACAACTGCCTTTCAATCCTCTTAATTCTAATGCATACCTTCACCTCTCCAGGTTTTCTCCCACTTGCTCCCTGCTTTTACTACAGATCACAATGTCATCTGAACACGTCATACTCCATGGAGATTCCTTCCTAACCTTATCTGTCAATCTATGTATCACCGTAGCAAACAAGAAGGAGCTCAGGGCCAATCTTTGATGCAGTCCTACCTCCACTTTGAAGCCATCCATCACTCCTACAGTGAATCTCACTGACAAACTGCTCTTATACATATCCTGCACTAGTATAACATAATTTTCTGCAACTCCAGACTCCCTCGTACAAAAACATAGTTCCTCCCTCGGCACTCTGTCACAGGTTTTCTCTAGATCCACAAAGACACAATCTCTCACATACTCTTTCTGACCTTCTCTGCACTTCCCCATCAGGATTCTCAAAGCAAAAATGGTGTCAGTAGTGCTCTTTCTTGGCATAAAACCGTACTGTTTCCCCTCCTATGGCATATCCTATGAAAATAGCAAGCTACGATCAAACTATTTGCTGGCTCCCAGCACTTCCAGCAAGTATTTGGGTATAGGGCATTTGAGTCTACTTCTATTTATCTATTCCACAAAGGTGGGCTGTATGTCACTTAGCATGCATTATTCTGTATCTATCCTGTTTGTGTTTTGTGATCCCCTGGAAGAACAGCATCCCCATCCTCTTAAACAGATAGACTATCGGGGATTGGTGTGGACCCTTGAATCCTGAGGAAAGTTCTGTCAGAAGCCAAGCGGTGGAACATCTCTCATACGGTAAAGGGGAGGCTACAGTCAAAGCACTTACAATGATACAGGTGCTGGTACTCATGGGAACAGCCCAGCCAGTTGTGCTGCTATACCTTATTCCTGCATGGTTTGCCAGTTTACTTAGATCTCAAAAGGAACAAGCGGCATCTGGTCACCTCTCACCCAATCGGTTTAGAACAACTTTCATTTCAAATCACTTTTGGACAGAAGCCCTGCTAGTATTTCCATACGTAATACTAAAAGGTGAATGGCATTTGTATCATGCCTTTCAAGTCAATTGACTCTTCAAAGGACTTTAGTGGTAGAGGCTACCATCTAAGTTGCCAATGAAGAAGCAGGAACCATTCACACACGGAAGCTGTGTATTCAGGTCAGTAGAGGGCTCTGCATCTGCTTAAAGAATAAGGGATACAATGTGTATGACACACTCTAAGCAGCTTTTACTCATCGGGCTGATAGCCAGTGCATGCATTAATCATTAATGAATCTCCATACTTTTTACTACTCTGCTGTCAACCGAAATCTGTTGTCCTCCCGATTGTAATTTATCTCCTTTTCTCTGTCAACTAACCTTTTTAAAGGATGAAATGATGAGAGGGCTGAAATGTAGACAGTTGTGCATCTGTCAGCATGACTACTATGAAAGTTAAAAGGCAGAAATGGAGTGCCAAGATGTGACAGCATGAATGAAGGTGGAAAAAATGTGTGACAGGTAAGAAATACACAGACACGCACACAAATATACAAATATATTACATATATTTAAAAAACAAATCCCACTTGCCCTCTGTGGGTGGTCTTGTGTATCCTTCAAGTCCTCTACTAGCAGCCTGAAAGCCTGAGGGTCCTACACAGTATCTTAGCTGTTCCTAGGATTGTGTTCTTCTGGACAGAGATCTCAGATGTTGTTCCTGGGATTTGTTGGAGCCACTCTCCCATTTTTGGGGTCACAGCCCAAAGTGATCCTATCACTACGGGCATCACTGATCACTGACTCCCCACATCCTTTCCAGCTCCTTTTTGAGCTCTTGTTATTTTTCGAGCTTTTCGTGTTCCTTCTTCCAAATGTTGCTATCACTTGGGATTGTGACATCTACCAAAACTGCCTTGTTCTCCTGTTTGACAACCTTCATGATGTCTGGTTGAATAGCCTCCACCCTCTTATCAGTTTGGATCTGAAAGTTTCTCAAAATCTTAGCTTGGTCATTCTCAACCACATTTGGAGGTCTTGTTCACTTTGATAGTGGATCATCCAGCCCATACACTGCATAGATATTCCTTTTTACTATGCCAGTATACTATGGTGCTCTTAGTATACTTTTATGTGCTGTATTGTCTCAGGGGCATCGTTGCACAGTCTGCACCATGAGTCCTGTCTGGCGTGGAAGACCCTCACCTCTTCCCATCCATGTAGAAGAGGTGGCTGATGGTTGTTGCATGTCTGACCGGTATCCAAAGCTACTCTTTTCGACAATCTAGTTGAGGGGGTTCAGCCCACTGCAGAGCAGCAGGGGAGATAGGGCATGTCCTTGGTATATGCGGCACTTGACATTAACTTGGGAAATTGGTTTCTAGAGTTATCTTCCACAGCCCCATCGAGTTCTTGATGAAGGCTCTTAGTGTCCTGTTGGTCTTGCCTGGTTCCAAGCACTCCAGTATCCATGTGTGTGGCATTGAGAAATAGTCTTTAGGTAGGTCCTCCTGTTCTAGCCGTCTCTAGCACCTGCTCTGTGAACCAGTAGCTTGTGTTTGTGTGTTGGCTCTTCTGGTGGTACTACCGGCCCTCTTCTCGGTCCTGCTCATGTATGGAACCACGTGCCTACTCATCTTGGCTTTATTCCCTGGGCCTTCACTTTTCTAGAATACCTCTTCAGTATAGGTCTTATGTGGCCTTGTCCATTTCCCCAGCTCTGACAGTTGGCTAACCTCTCACCTTGTTGCCTCGATCTTAGCTTCCGACGCTCTACTCCGAGGAGGGTACTGCCTCTTATGCCATACAGTCAAATTTTAGCAAAGCATCTCAAAGATTACCGTTGCTGTTCTATATATGAGCATATACTCCAGCAGTAGCCGTCCTGGATTCCCCTTGCCATAGCATTGTTGTTGTACCTCATCAAATTCTAGATGTGATAGTAGTTCTCAACTGTGGACATTGGAACATTTAGTCACAAGTCGTTTCTTCATTAGCTTGGATGTTTGCTTTCAAAGCATTCCAATAATCCTACATTTTTGCTCCCTGTCCATGAATGTCTTGTTCCAGTAGCGCACTTCGCATCAGGTTGCCCGGGTTATATGTACATGTATATGTACATATATGTGGTTGTAACGTAAAAAGGATTTCAAGGACTGCTTTCTTTCACCTTTGTAACGTTGCTAAAATCCAGCACATCCTGTCCGACCAAGATGCAGAAAAACATGTTCATGCATTTGTTACTTCCAGTCTGTACTGCAATTCTCTATTTTCAGGCTGGCCTGATAAAATCTTAAAGACTATTCAGTTAATCCAGAATGCAGCAGTGCATGTACTGATAAAAACTAGGATTAGAGACCATATTAACCCATACTGGCTTCTCTGCACTGCCTTCCTGTTAAAGCCAGAACAGAATTTAAAATCCTAGCCCTCACCATAAAAGCCATTCATGGTCAGGCACCATCCTATCTTAAGGAGCTCATAGTACCCCATCACCCAAACAGAACCTTACGCACCCAGGATGCAGGGTTACTGGTGATCACCAGAATCTCCAAAAGTAGAATCAGAGGCAGAGCCAGTTATCAAGCTCCTCTCCTGTGAAACTATCTTCTATTCTCGGTACAGGAGGCAGACACACTCTCTGTCTGTCCTAGGAATAAGAACCCCTCCTCCGTTGTTCTTCCTGAGGTTTCTTATTTTCTCTGTTTAGAGTTTTTTAAGTTCTTCCTCACCCAGTTTGAGGGTCTAAGGGCAGAGGGTGTCACATCTATACAGTTTGTGAAAGCCCAATGAGACAATTTGTAATTTGTGATTTTGGGTTATACAAATAAAATTTGATTTGATTTTATATGCATACTGTATATATAAACTTACCCTTAATGTGCCCTGTGCAGTCATTGTTCATCATCAATTGCTGTTTCCTGTTCCAGCTGGTTCATAATGTATAGTCTAAAAGTCCTACAATCCTAGAAGACATGTGAAGTGGGCAGGCACTGCCAAAACAGTTAGAGGGGAAAAAAGTCTGCTGAAAAGAGCCATTTAAATAGAAATGAATGGGAGGTGTAAAGTGGGCAGTTAGTGAAAACACTGTTTTGTTCATGGGGGAAACCAGACATGTTACAGAACATTTGGTGTATAGCACAGCCAGACGGAAAACATGACACTGACAACAACACTAAGAGGCAATGCTTTTTTTATTTCTTAAGATGAGTATGAATTTGTGCTACAGAGAGCAGGTGATGTCTTCATTTCTCACAAAGTGAGCAGGACACAAGACTGTTTTGCATCTGTTTGCATCTGTTTATCTAAATGAAAATCTTATCAGGTCACGTTGTCATTAATATGTATGTCTGTGTGGAGAGGATTGTGGTGGGTTTTCTTACATTCATTTTTGATTGCATGTGTGTGCCTGTTTTAATGTTTGTTTGCGCCTGTGTGCAAATATCAGAGAGGTGTGAGGTGCTGTGTTGACTCTGAAGATCAATGGGTGATCTTGCAGGAAGAAGAAAAGGCCAATCTTATACTGTAATAACAATTGTGCACTATAACTGTGCATGTGCGTGTATGTGTGGGTGCATGTGTGCATGTGTGAGCCTATATCTTCAAAAAAAAAAAAGTATATAAAACATGGTCTGCACCTCCAAGTGAATGTCAAGTTACCCAAGGTTTTACTCTCAGAGGAACAATGTACAGATGAGGCGACCCTTATTCTTGATTTCTGGCAATATATTTTGTTGTATTTAATTTTGAATATTTTTTTTTCCACCCTGTGTGTCCTTGCTCTATTATTCAACTTTCAAGGACAAAATAATTTCTTATTTTTGCAATAAATGATTCAAATCTGTTCAGCAAATTTAATGAATCCAAAGGTTAAAGATTTTCACTAGTCTCGAAAATAGAGCTAGCTTGCCAAGAGCCTTGTATTTGGCATTATTATGAGACCACATCCTCTAAAAATATTTGAACTTTTGTGTGTGTGTTGAAGTATTAGTAGTATTAACATTGGTCTAAAACCACGAGGGTGCAGGATTTGCCTATTTTACTTTTGAAGTCATGGAGCCCTGCTTAAAGGGATGATTTATATATTCAGACAATATTTAAATTTAAAATGTCAAAATAATGAAATAACTATTAATACCATGGGAAGAAGTAAGCCCTCAAATGTAGAGATAGCCCCTGAAATTTGCATGCAAATCTACTCCAGTCCATCTTTTCTTTAAACACTACATGTGCAACATGTGGCGACAAGGATTAGCTGCCTCAAGGGCTTTTCAAACATGTAGATGTAACAGATGCCAGTTGTCACTAAAATTGAAAATAAACAATATTCATCACCATCCTAAATATCTGCCCTGGGAGAAACATAAAGATAAGGAGCAACATCAGAATCAAATAAATATTGCTGTGGCTTTCTACCACTTAGGAAAGCTCTCGATGTAGACAACATGCTATTTGATGTACTGTTTACATTTGGCTGTGTTCTATTTGCAAATAATGGCAGGAAACTGAAACCTTTAGTTAAAGATATTCTAAAATAGATGGTAGATGTAATTTTTGTTGTTCTTTTTGTTGCTGTGGTCTTGTTAAAACGACTAAAATATTTTCATTGTACACCCAAAAAATAAGTAAAAAGAAAATCCAGATTTCCACAGTACCTTTAACTAAAACAAGTACACAAAGTCACTTAGCACATCAATTGTCCTCCCCAGTTTGTGTGTGTGCATGTCTGTCGATCATTGTGTGGACAAATTTTGACTTGAAACTAGTCTTTGAGGATATTTTAACCTTTTGTAGAATGGTCGTCACAACTTTAAAGTAGTTTTTGAGGGTTAAGACTGTTACAGAGTCAGCATTACAATTAGGTTTCGGTTAGGGTTATGGTAAGGGTAGGGTTAGGCATTCAGCTGTGATTGTTGAGGTTAGGGTTATAGACTCTAGAATGTGGCCTTCCTGCATTGTTGGATTGGACGGTGTTGCGGTAAACGTGTCGCATCCTTTCCGATCACTGGTGGTGCTGTGTGTTACCTCGTGTTGCTAGTCTGTGGTTTACATCAGCCATTCACCTTGATTAATAGACAGTAAACTGTTACAAAACTCATACTCAGCTAAGAATTCAGCTTCTCTTCCTTCTTTCTAAACTATTCAGACGATTCTGTAGTTCCGCTTATTTAGTTTAAGCTATTAGCAATGGCCTCTCTCTCTCCTCTCTCTACTTCTCCCTCTCCAACTCTCCTGTCCGCTCCATGTTTGTCATAGATGCAGGATGTTGATAGAAACGGAAGCGAGACTTAATGAGTTAGAGTCGCGAGTCCGCGCCTTAGCTAGCCCAGTTTATGCTAGTGTGGCTAGCTGCTCCCCTGTAGTCGGTATGGGCCAACCTAGAGCAGCTGAGAGAGTTTCTCTCCCCTCACCCCCACCTCCAGCAGCTCCCGAGCAGCCAGGATCTAGTCAGGGTGGCTGGGTAGCTTTTCCGAGACAAGAGGCATAGCCGTAGACAGTAGCCCCCGGTTCACCACCAACCAGTTCACGTTTCTAACAGGTTCTCCCCACTCAGCAACACATCCACTGAGAAACAGACTCTAGTTATTGGTGACTATTATGATGAGCGTGAAATTAGCGACACCAGCAGCCATAGTTAAGTGCATCCCGGGGGCCAGAGCAGGCGACATCCAGTCTTTTCTGAAACTGCTGGCTAAGGATAATCGTAAATATGGTAAAATTGTTATTTACATCGGCAGTAACGACACTCAACTTCGCCAGTCGGAGGTCACTAAAATTAATGTGGAGTCAGTGTGTGGTTTTACTAAAACGATTTCGGACACTGTAGTTTTCTCTGGCCCCCTCCACAGTCTGACCAGTGATAACATGTAAAGCTGCATGTCGTCATTCAACCACTGGTTGTCGAGGTGGTGTCCCGAAAACAATGTGGGCTACATAGATAACTGGAAGACTTTTTGGGGGAGACCTGGTCTGATTAGGAGAGATGGCATTCATCCCACTATGGATGCTGCTCTCCTATCTAGAAATCTGATAGAATTTACTAGAACGTTAAAACCCTGACATTCCCGAGTCAAGACCAGGAGGCAGAGCTGCAGTCAAACATGCTTCTCTGCGCCTCAGTCAGAGCAGTTGCCTGCCAAGAATAGAATAGAGTCTCTGTCTATGTCTATATGTCCCCCGACCACCTAAATTTAGCAAAGTTATTAATCCTAAAGTAAACAGAAGAGGAGCTAAAAATAAAAACAACTGAAAGCAAAACAACCAAAAATTCAGATTTAAATAATACCGCAATTAAATGGGGATTGTTGAATATTCGATCACTATCATCCAAATCTCTGCTAGTCAATGATCTGATAACTGATCATCTTATTGATTTATTTTGTATCACTGAAACCTGGCTGCAGCAGGATGAGTATGTCAGTATAGATGAATCTACACCCCCCATTCATGTTAATTTTCACATTTCTCGTACCATAGGTTGAGGAGGAGGGGTGGCTACAGTCCAGATTATTAATCAATCCTAGACCAAAATCTGGGTATAGGTCTTTTGAAAGCCTCACTCTCAGTCTTTCCCACTCAAACTGGAAAGTTGAAAAATCAGTTCTGCTAGTTACAGTATATTGTCCACCTGGTCCGTACTCAGAGTTCCTATCAGAGTTTTCTGAGTTTCTATCAGAATTAGTACTCAGTACAGAGGAAATCATTATAATGGGCAATTTCAATATTCCTTCAATATCCTTGAACTTGTTTTAACATATGGCATTGAAATTGACAAGTTGACAATTTTTCCTCAAAACCCTCTTCTGTCTGACATTACCTCATTACATTTGAGTTTACATTAATTGGCTGCAAAGCATCTAGGAATAAACTTGGCTATAGAAGATGTTCTGAAAATGCTGTGGCAAAATTTAAAGAGAATATTCTGTCATCATTTGCAACAATGCCATGTCTAAATTCAATTGAGGACTTCTCCCATGCACAGGTTGATTACCTCGTGATTAGCACTATGGCCTCATTGTGTTCAAATCTTGATAGATGCCCCTCTGAAAAAGAAAGTAATAAAACAGAGGAGGCTGGCTCTCTGGTATAATTCTCAAATTTGTGCCTTAAAGCAGACGTAACGGAAATTGGAAAGAAAGTGGCGTTCCAGCAACTTCGAAGATTTTCACCTAGCCCGGAAAGAAAGCTTAAAAACGTATAAAAAAGCTCTCAGCAATGCTAGAAGCGTCGGTTAAAGTTACCAATGATATTCTAATGGCTTCAGACAATGGATCAGCCTCCATACTTGTCCTGTTAGATCTTAGTGCTGCATTTGACACCATTGACCATAATATTTTATTACAGAGACTGGAACATGAAATTGGTATTAAAGGAACTGCATTAAGATGGTTCAAATCATATTAATCAGATAGATATCAGTTTGTCCATGTTAACAATTGTCAGGGTCTGGGGTTTGTTGTAGTTTTTGTTTTGGGTTTTCTTGTTTCTTGTTTTCTTGTTGGGTCCTCCTTCCACTCCCCCCTCCCTCTTGTGGTGTTTTTCAGCGTGTGTGGCATGATGTATTTGCCGGTAATCAAGCACTCCATAAGACCCTGGTCGTCACTCCTCCACTTCGCTAGATAATTCCGGTCTGCTTGTATGTGTCTCACGGTGTTTCTCTGTTGCTGTCGCCAGTGTCGAAGCTGCCTCTCCGTGGTTAGCCGACTCCCGTCTCCTCCGCCAAGTATTTGGAGAGAAAGATGAGTGTTTGGAGAGCTGGATCTTTTTGTATACACCTTATCTTGCTGAACTTCCAGGGTTCATTAAACCTTTTAAACTGTTCGCCTGTATCCGGCTCCGCTACTATTGGTCCACGTTAACTGAACATAACAAACAATAGCTCCTCCTCATGCACTATAGCTAATCATGGAGTTCCACAGGGTTCGGTACTTGGATCAATCCTTTTCACCCTATATCTGTTTACTTTAGGCGACATTATCAGGAAGCCCAGCATCAATTTTCACTGTTATGCTGATGATACTCAGCTGTACTTATCAATGAAGCCAAATGAAGCTAGTCAGCTGGTCAGACTACTGGCATGTCTTGAAGACATAAAAGTCTGGATGACCTGTAACTTTTTACTTTCAGACATTCAGACAAAACTGAAGTTATTGTACTTGGCCCTAAGCGCCTCAGAGAAACTTTATCTGATCATCTAATCAGTCTGGATGGCATTACTTTGGCCCCCAGTTCCACTGTTAGAAATCTTAAGTAATTTTTGACCAGGACATGTCCTTTGTCCCTTATATAAAACAAGTCTCTAGGGTAGATTTCTTTCACCTGCACAACATTATGAAAATCAGAAACATCCTGTCTTAAGAGGATGCAGAAAAACTAGTCCATGCATTTGTTACTTCCAGACTGGACTACTGTAACTCATTACTATCTGGATGTCCAAACAAATCTCTGAAAGACCTTCAGTTGATTCAGAATGCTGCTGCACGAGTATTAACAGGAACTAGAAAAAGGGATCACATTTCCGTGTTAGCTTCTCTTCATTGGCTCCAGATAAAATTCAGAATAGAATTCAAAATCCTTCTGTTAACATACAAAGCACTTAATGACCAAGCTCAATCATATCTCAGAGAGCTCATAGTTCCTTATTGTCCTAGGAGGTCCCTTCGCTCTCTAGATGGAGTTCTACTTGTGGTTACTAGAGTCTCCAAGAGTAAATTGGGAGACAGATCTTTCAGTTATCAGACTCCTCTTTTATGGAACCAACTTCCATTATCGGTCCAGGAGGCGGACTCTCTAGCAATTTTCAAGACCAGGCTTAAAACTTTTCTATATGACAGAGCCTATAGTTAAAAAGTTAAAGTTTAATTACTCTTTAGTTGTGCTGCTATAGGCCTAGAGTGCTGGGGGAAGGTCTCTCTCTCTCGCTCTCTCTCTCTCTCTCTCTCTCTCTCTCTCTCTCTCTCTCAGGGGGCGTGGTCAGCCCATGAAGATGGCCGCCCCCCCCCCCAAGCCTGGTTCTGCCCCAGGTTTCTGCCTCTTAAAGGAAACTTTTCCTTGCCACTGTCGCCAAGTGCTTGCTCATGGAGGGATTTGATGGGCCTCTTTAATTCTATAAAGAGTTTGGTCTAGACCTGCTCTATATGTAAAGTGCCTTGATATAACTATGTTATGATTTGGCACTATATAAATACATTTGATTTGATTTCATTTGATGTTACTGACTGTGTTCACAGAGGAGAGACTAAGGAGACAGGACTGGGTGTGCGCATGTGTTTCTGTGGCACATTCTCTTCATATACACTTTGAAAGAAAGATGGTCATT
>KV751352.1:6551652-6570824 GCA_001698575.1 Mola mola
TATACTAAAGTTTAGCGTGTCATCTGGTAATACTAAAGCATTATCCGCATATAAGCATATGACTTGGGATGAGAGCAGATTAATGATCCAAGATGGCACCGCTGACGGCTGCCTCGGTACTTTATGTGTTTTTGTGTGTCTTTTCGGTCTCGTGTTGGTCCCCTCTGGTGAATGTGACCAACTTGTAAACATCTGACAGTCCTCTCCTGGTACGTTTTCTCAGGTTTTCATCCAATCAGGAAGTTTTGCAGAGATTTTGGTCATAGGCGCAGCGGCGCTCTATGGGATTTGCCAGAGAAGCGAAACACACAGGAGTGCTCATCAAACAGGTAGCAGGGTTTAAGTACCCCGATCCCGTCTATTCACCTGATCTGCTAGCTATCTGCTACTTGGCAAATAAAATGGAGGAACTGCTGCTATGTAATTCAAACAACTCAGACTTTGGGAGCTGCCCTGTGCTTCACTGAAACCTGGCTCAGTGAACACATCCTGGATGGTGCACTATGGCTGTAGGGATTCCAGCTTTTCAGAGCAGACAGCAGCACGGAACTCTCTGGAAAAACGAAGGGAGGCGGAATCTGCTTTTACATAAACAAAGGTTGGTGTACAGATGTCACAGTGTTGAAGACATGGTGCAGCCCTCACTTGGAGACTCTTATCATAAACTGCAAACCAATTCACCAAGAGAGTTGTCCTTGTTCGTTGTAGTCGGAGTTTACATGCCACTTCAGGCGTGTGTAACGGAGGCGTTACAACAGCTGGCCAACTAGACAACAGACGTTGAAAAAACTCCCAGACTCCTTGCTCATCATTTTGGGGGATTTTAACGAAGCAAACGTCACCCACGAACTCCCAAAACACAGAGCACATAAAATGTCCCACAAGGGACCCTAGCACACTGGACCACTGCTACACCGCTTATTGCTCTGTTCCCCGTGCAGCTTTAGGACTCACTGATCACTGTCTGATTCATCTCATCCTGTATTACAGGCGGAAATTAAAACTTTTAAGCCTGTCGTAAGGATTGTGAGGAAAAAGACAGAGGAGTCAGAGCGGGAATTACAGGCCTGCTTTGACTGTACTGATTGGAGTATATTTGAATCTGCAGCCACTGACCTGACATTGTGACATCAAACGTTAGCTTTTGCGAGGACATGTGTGTGCAGACCAAGATCGTCCGCAAACAAACCACGGTTCACACCACGAACCAGGCTAGAAACAATGTGACTAGAAAGATCAGGGTAGCTAAGAGAAGCTGTGTTGTTCACATCCTGAACAACACAGTGTCTACTGTGGACACCTTCAGGAGTCTGGGATCCACAATATCCCAGGACCAGAAGTGGACCTCCCATATAGCGATTGTCCAGAAGAAGGCCCAGCAGAGGTTATACTTCCTATGACTGCTCAGTATGGTCTGCAAAAGGATCATCGGGGCCGACCTGCCCTCCATCCAGGACCTGTATCGGTCCATGGTCAGGACTCCTCACATCCCGCACACAATCTGTTTAAACTCCTCTCCTCTGGTAGGCGATACAGAGTACTGTTCGCCAAGACCACACGGCACAGAGACAGTTTCTTTCCCCAGGCTGTCGCTCTGATGAACTCCTTCCAGTCACAGAGCGTCAGAAAAAGTCCCTTGCAATAACTGTCATATGCATATGCATATTTGCACATCTTTCCATTTCCTCTACTGTTTGAAACACATACTCCTTGTACACTAGTCATCTCCTACATTGCACTGGACAGACTTCTATCTTTAATTTTATATTTTATTCTATTCTGTGTATTTTTTACATTGAAAGCGAAGTTGAACCGTGGTCAAATTTCTTGTTTGTATGCATTAACTTGGCCAATAAATATGATTCTGATTAACATGGTAAAATAAAGTTGATTATTGTTTAGGAATGATAGATATAAACCAGTTTTACTATTTGACTGATAGTATAAATGGCAAATAAGAAACATTATAACTGAGTATTAGAGGTTTATAAAGCAATCATGCAGAATGGCTAACCATAAGTTTCAAACCGTAAGCATTACAGCTTTAAAGGCAGCTTCACACAGAGCCCTCCCTGCACCTGCTTCCATTTAGGTTCATTTGTTTTACTATCAGAGATGTTGTAGCAGGGAGACAGGCAAGCCGCACCCCACAAATTGATCCTCGGGGGAAAGAAGGAGCAAAGAACAAGGTGGCATGTGTAAAACCAGGAAATATAAAGACGACAGCTAAATTGGGATGTATGAGGGAGTGGGGAGAAACAAGGAAATATGAGGCGAGAAGCAATGCAGAAAGGAAGAAAATGTGCGTGTGGGAAGGAGAAAGAAAGAAAATTAAAAAGGCCAGCAAGCTCAAGAGAGGAAAAAAAAGAGGAAAAAAAAGAGGAAAACAAAGGGCAAGAGATTTGGAGGAAAGATAATGATTAGAAAAAGATGAGGTCCTGCATGCCCAGGTGTGTGTCTTTGTGTTAATACCTGGAAGTATGTGTTATCTGCATGGATGCATTTAAGAGAAGGGGAGACAGATGAGATGCAACAACTAAAATGACACTGCATGCCTCCTCCCATCATCCAAAAGACTCAGGAGGTCTCTCTCACACACACACACACACACACACACACACACACACACACACACACACACACACACACACACACAAAAATGTAGGGAGGAACAAAAGAGCAACATTGTGTCAGTCCACATACAATAATGACACAGAAACAACTGACATGACTGTCACCATGCTGAAACTCCACCAAATCAATCATGCTCTTGTTTCAAAGGGGCAAATTCCTTCTGCTTTGCTTTAATACTTTCACATTATCTCTACAGTCACATCATATACTGCATATTAAATAATGGACAGAGGATATCATGCTCCTCTCCTGTGAAACCATCTTCCAGTCTCGGTATGGGAGGCAGACACAGTCTCTGATTTTAAGAGCAGGCTTAAAATCTTTCCTTTATGAAAAAGCTTATAGTTAGGGCTGGCCTATCTAGCCCCTAGTTATGCTGCTATTGTCTTGCCGGGGGAACACTTGTCCGGAGTCTTTGTGCTTTATCATCCTGCAGTTTTCTAGGTCGCGGTGGGAGCTGCTGCTGTGGTCCTGCCTGACGCCTACTGCCCACATTAGGACAAAAGATCTTGTTACTTGGATCCTAGGCTGGATTGCCCAATGCAAATCTGGATCCATGGATTACAATGACTTCTGGACCAACATACTATACATGTATCTAGATATTAGACTTCACAAACCCCTGGATTTAGAAATTCCACATACTGTTGGACTGACTTTATCAGCAACTCTCAGATCTGGATACATGGAATACAACAACTCCTTGACCAATACACCTGCTTCTGGATCAATAGACTTCCCATACCTTTGGATTTATAGAATCCACATACTCCTGGACTTCTAGATTTCATAAGAAGCACACGACTCTGGATACATGGTCCATTATTTATTTATTCATTTATTTATTTGTTTGTTTATTTATTTATTTTATTTTTATCTTTTTAATCTGTCCTGTTCAGCAGCTGAGGCATGCAGTGTGAAGATTTTGGATGCCTTGTTGTGCTACAACAGATTTGCTCTACAAAGGAGGAGTCTGATATACTCCTTCTGCTGAGATCTTTGTGTAACTTTATTGCCATGGCTACTGGATTGCATGAGACAAAAGATTGGACAGAAAGAGAGAAAAGAGACAGGTTAGGGAAGACAGAGGGTTTGGGGAACATGAAGAGGACAACAACAACTACAAAAACAGTAACAATGATCACCATTATAACTATAATAGGTTACTGCAACAACAGCATTAACCGTAGGGTTTACAATGTAAATTTAAAATAGTATTTTATTTACTGTGGTAGCAGAGAAAATGCCCAAAATACATACAATTACAATTGTAACAACAATTGCTAAAGGACTAACCCAGTAATGTTCATGAGGCAATTGCATCTACACAACTATCCATTGCGTTGTGTGTGTGTGTGTGTGTAAGTTTGTGATTCGATGTTGTAGGTAGTTGACGAGGGAAGCTGAACACCACCCCCCAGCCCCAAGCAGCGGGAAGGTCATGACCCAGGCCACCAGAGCACCCAACAACCCCCCAGAACACGAGGGGCCCCAGGACATCGAGCCAAGAGACAGCCGCTGACCCCACCCAAGCAAAAACCAGCAGGAGAACACAGAACAACACCCAAGGGCACCCCCCCCAACGCAAGTCCAACCCACATCCACAGAGTCCCGCCGACCCAAGACCCGCCCAGGCCCCAGATCACGGAGCCCCCTCCTCAGCTGGGGGAGGCCCACAGGGGGACGTGGGAGCAGAAACACCCCGGGCCCACCCAGGGCCACCCGCCCCAGTGCAGGCCCCAGCGCACAGCCACAGACCAACCAGGACCCACCTAGGCCCCCGGAGTGGACCCCACAAGGCACCAGAGAGGCCTGAACCCCCCGCTGCAAAACAGTGTGGTCCGAGACCCACAACGACAGAACCCACCCCCCACGCCCTCTCTGCCTGGGACAGGACCCCAGGGAAAGACAACCCCACCCAGCTGGGGACCAAGCCCACCAAAGGTGTCGACAAAGGCCAGAGCAAATCCGACTCACTTGGACCGCCAGCCGAGGGGCCACCACACAACAGCATGGTCCAAATCCTACCCCAACCCAATCCTGTGCCATGGGGCCACCCGTCCCCACCAACGCTCCTCCCCCAGACCAAAGACCCCCCCGTCCAGCCCCTGCAGGGCCAGCGATGGCGGCAGCAGGAAAGCCCCCCACCCGCCCAAAATGAGTGTAGGGTGTGTAGATGTGCTATTTTAGATGGCTATGGTGCATTTAAAATTGGAGGGAGCAGACAGAGCATGGGCACCCCAATGCTAGCAGACGGGAGGGTCTCCCACGATGCACCATCCGTCCCCCCAAGTCCTCAGTGTCTCTAATGTGATTAAAAATCAGGGGCTGTGGACATGATGGAGGGCCAGGCTGTTATAGTGCAGCCCCAGCCCCCACCACTTATCCCAGCCCCTCAAGGTCTATGTAGCGTGTTGTGTCATTTCCGGTCCCTGGTGGTGTTGTGTGTTACCTCGTGTTGCTAGTCAATTTGGTTTATCTCTGCCATTCATCTTGATTAATGCACAGTAAACTGTGAAGAACTCAACTTCTCTTCCTTCTTTCTAAACTATTCAGACGATTCTGTAGTTCCGCTAATTTAGTTTAAGCGATTAGCAATGGCTTCTCGCTCTCCTCACTATTTCTCCCTCTCTCCCGCCCTGTGTGCTCTATGTTTAGTTACGGCTCTGCCTCCTTTTATGACAGTAGTTCATGTCATAGATGCAGGATGTTGATAGAAATGCAGGCAAGAATTAATGAGTTAGAGTCGCGGCTCCGCACCTTAGCTAGCCCAGTTGATGCTAGTGTAGCTAGCCGCTCCCCTGTAGTCGGTGCAGCTCCCAGAGCAGTTGAGAGAGATCTGATCAATTTGACCTTATCTTTGGGTTATGTACCACAGACTTTCAAGATTGCAGTTATCAAACCTCTACTCAAAAAACCTAATCTTGATCCAGATGTTTTGGCTAATTATAGACCCATATCGAACCTCGATTTCTAAAATCATTGAAAAAGCAGTCGCAAACCAATTATGTTACCATCTGCATAGGAATGGCTTGTTTGAAGAGTTTCTGTCAGGATTTAGAGTTCATCACAGCACAGAAACAGCACCGGTTAAAGTTACCAATGATATTCTAATTGCTTCAGACAATGGATCAGCCTCCATACTTGTCCTGTCAGATCTTAGAGCTGCATTTGACACCACTGACCATAATATTTTATTACAGGAACATGAAATTGGGATTAAAGGAACTGCATTAAGATGATTCAAATCATATTTATCAGATAGATATCAGTTTGTCCATTTTAACAATAGCTCCTCCTCATGCACTATAGCTAATCGTGGAGTTCCACAGGGTTTGGTTCTTGGACCAATCCTTTTCACCCTATATCTGCTTTCCTTAGGCAACATTATCAGGAAGCACAGCACAGATGATACTCAGCTGTACTTATCAATGAAGCCAAATGAAGCTAGTCAGCTGGTCAGACTACTGGCATGTCTTGAAGACATAAAAGTCTGGATGACCTGTAACTTTTTACTTTTAAATTCAGACAAAATTGAAGTTATTGTACTTCTGTACTTTATCTGATCATCTAATCAGTCTGGATGGCATTACTTTGGCCCCCAGTTCCACTGTTAGAAATCTTGAGTAATTTTTGACCAGGACATGTCCTTTGTCCCTTACATAAAACAGGTCTCAAGGGCAGCTGTCTTTCACCTGCGCAACATTATGAAAATCAGAAACATCCTGTCTTAAGAGGATGCAGAAAAACTAGTCCATGCATTTGTTACTTCCAGACTGGACTACTGCAACTCATTATTATCTGGATGTCCCAACAAATCTCTGAAAGGCCTTCAGTTGATTCAGAATGCTGCTGCACGAGTATTAACAGGAACTAGAAAAAGGGATCACATTTCTCCTGTGTTAGCTTCTCTTCATTGGCTCCCGGTAAAATTCAGAATAGAATTCAAAATCCTTCTGTTAACATACAAAGCACTTAATGACCAAGATCCATCATATCTCAGAGAGCTCATGGTTCCTTATTGCCCTAATAAGTCACATCGCTCTATAGATGGAGGTTTACTTGTGGTTCCTAGAGTCCAAGAGTAAATCGGGAGGCAGATCTTTCAGATATCAGGCTCCTCTTTTATGGAACCAGCTCCCAGTATCGGTCTGGGGGGCGGACTCTCTAGCAATTTTCCTGACCAGGCTTAAAACTTTGTTATATGACAGAGCCTATAGTTAAAAAGTTAAAGTTTAGTTGCTCTTTGGTTGTGCTGCTATAGGCCTAAACTGCTGGGGGAAGCACTGAGCAGCTCTCTCTCTTTCTCCCTCCCCCATGCATGTATATCACACCCTGACTTGTTACTAACCATGTTCTCCCGTAGTCTTTGTTTCTCCCCTGTACTCCTTTCTCTCCCTGTCCTCATCCCACAGGTGGTGAATCATCGCTAATCCATGTTCCTGCAACACCTGCTGCTCCCATATTTTATGTTCTCTCTCTCTCTCTCTCTCTCTCGGCAGATGGCCATCCCCCCTGAGCCTGGTTCTGCCCAAGGTTTCTGCCTCTTAAAGGAAGTTTTTCCTTGCCACTATCGCAAAGTGCTTGCTCATGGAAGGAGTTGTTGGGTCTCTTTAAATAATTCTATAAAGAGTTTGCTCTAGACCTGCTCTATATGTAAAGTGCCTTGATGTAACTATGTTATGATTTGGTGCTATATAAATAAATTTGATGGTCATGGTCCATTATGACTCTTGAACCAACAAACTCCACCTGCGTCTGGGTCAAGAGATTTCTCATATCTGGATTTTTAGAATCATGAACATTCCTCTTAATCCGCTATTATCATGTTGTTGTGTTCTTTACAAGTGACATCTATTACACGTCTGTTCATCCTAGGAAGACAAATTCCTCCTCTGTGGTTCTTCCTGAGGTTTTTTATTTTTGCTGTTTAGGGTTTTTTTTTAAGATTTTCCTCACCTGGTTCAAGAGTCTAAGGGCAAAAGGTGTCACATCCGTAAAGTTTGTGAAAGCCGAGTGAAACAGCGCAATTTGTGATTTTGGGCAATGCAAATACATTTTTGACTATGGACAATCCATGGAAAAACATAATCAGATATTTCAGCATCCACAAACATATTCTCAATGGTAAACAAAAAAAAAAAAAATATGTTTTGGTAAAACAGCAGTATCACATCAACAAAGAGTCACTATCTCTTCTGCAGGTCCCATAGCAACAGCTCCATAAATGGAAACCCTGTGAAAAGAATCAAAGTAACCATAAATAGTTCTAGTTTATGATAAGTCTGAGTCCACAGATAAGACCACTTATGGACACATTTTTATATTTAGTGAGATTTAATCATATTCAAGCATTAATATTAAAACATCTTCAGTTCAATTTTGTATCCTTCTATATGGAGCAGGTGCTAAAATGATCACAGATTAGATTAGGGGCTGTATTTATTAGAAACCTCAATGATTCGCAGGGGTGTGTCTTTAAAGTTATACTAGGACCAAAGTGATCACTCACTTGTAACTTGTTCTCATCAATCTTCCAAAATAGCATCTAATGTTTTTGCAAAAGTAAAGTATTTCATAGGCACGAAATGTGAGAAAATACAATGGAACAACCAGGGAATGTGTGTCATTGCAACATCTTTCTTATGGTGATTAATAGCTTTTAGTCACATTATCATCATCTTCTGAAAGTGATCAGAAGGTCTTATAATTGTAGTCTATACTCTTTAGCTAAATTCAGTCTTTCCCAAAATTTAAATGTAGTCCTATACCCAACATGCTCTGACTTCCATCATAATTTTCTTTAAAGTGTAATGTGATCTTTTTTTTTCCCAGTATGTGCCCTTGCATCATTGAAAAGTTTTGCCATTTTTAAAATACCCAGTAAGCATTATGCACATTGCTATTTCAGCTGCACTGAGTCATCCTTTAAAGTTATCTGTAGGGTCGGCTCTTTAATTTATAGAAGTGGAAAGTAAAGCCTTGTCCACCTTCAAAGGAACAACAATTAGCCACCAGTTTAGGTACGTGGATGACACATGGGTTACAAAAAAAACAAGAAGTAGAGGCCTTCTCAGAACATATCAACTCAGTGGACAACTACATCAATTTCACAAGGGAGGACACCTTAGCAAACAGGCTACTATTTTTGGACTGTGCTGTGCAGCTGGAGGAGGAAGGGAAGGAACCGCAACATTGACATATAACGGAAACCTACACACACAAACCAGTACCTACTTTTTGATTCCCACCAGCCACTGGAACACAAAATTGGGGTGATCAGAACCAGTCTTGACATAGAAGACAGATGGTTAGAAAGAAGAGTGAAGGAGGTCATCTTCGTCAAAAGGGAAAGACCCTCATTTAACAGGGGTGGTGGTCTAAGACACCAATTATCAGTCATTTACAATGCAGTCCTGACTTTTTAAACCTCCTTCAAAACTTGCCTAATATGACCCTAACAACTCACATGATGGCAGAGCAGTGCAACGACTCTAATGAGTCTCACCTGGAGTCTTGTGACCCTAACAACTCACATTAATGTGAGGGGTGGTCATCAATGAGTCACAGGTGTAACAAACATACCAGAGGTTAAATACTGCAGATCTCCACCCATGTTTAAAACTGAATGCTCTCTGTTGAGAGATAAAACATCTTCAAAGCCAAAATGAAGTCCAGATGCCTTCAACTGAAGCGCTTATAACTAATTTGTAGAATTCAGTGACATAGGATTTTTAAGGTTTGGCCATTTTAGGATCTTTCCATGACTTTGAAAAACACTTGTATCTAGTGTCTAACGCGTGTCAAATCCAGTTAGTGTTGTTACAGCCAAAGATTTCCTTTGTGTTTGTCATATGAAACAAATCATATATGGACAGACTATAATTTCACCAAGGATGGTCCATTGGAATGAATCAGCACTACAGTTGTAACGGGTGTGAGTTTGGACCCAAGTACGGCACAAATCAAAACCAATAAAGTTCAGGGCTTTTTTGGTCCAGACAAACAATGATATTGTGGCGAGCACACACTAAGTGCTGAACTAGAGAGGACCCTCCGAAGAGGGAGTCCAGGCAGACAGGGAGTGAGCAGAAGCAAAGTCCAGGGGGAGAAGGCTTAGGTTACCTGGGCAGAGATGTGGAGAACAGGTCCATGACAGGCAGGGTATAAGCCAAGGAATCAGTCCGGGGAAAAAGGCTGGAAAGCTTTGCATGCTGCGAAAGACAATCCAGCAGGGAGTGAGTGTGGTGGAGCTGGTTAAAGAAGGCTGAGTGACTGATTGCAGCAGGGAACAACAGGTGAGTCTGATGACATTAGTGAGGGCAGGTAGTTAAACAGGTAGTGTGGGGGTGGTTGAGGGGAAAACCAGGAGCGGATTGTGACAACTGTTTCGTTTCGTTTCGTTTTCTGCCGCTTATCCGGGTCCGGGTCGCGGGGGTAACAGCCTGAGCAGGGACATCCAGACGCTCCTCTCCCCAGCCACTTCCACCAACTCCTCCGGGGGGACACCATCCTGGCCGCTTCACACTTGGCTGCAAACCGTCCCAGTGAGAGCTGGAGGTCACTGTTCGATGAGGCCAACAGGACCACGTCATCTGCAAATAGCAGAGACGGAATCCGGAGGCCACCGAACCCGACTCCCTCCGCCGCTTGGCTGCGCCTAGAAATTCTGTCCATGAAAATTATGAACAGAACCGGTGACAAAGGACAGCCTTGGCGGAGACCAACCCTGACTGGGAACGGGTCTGACTTACTGCCGGCAATGCGAACCAAGCTCTGACTCCGACAATACAGAGATTGAATAGCCCGTAACAAAAGGCCATCTACCCCATACTCCCGGAGCACCCCCCACAGGATACCTTGGGGGACACGGTCATAAGCCTTCTCCAGATCCACAAAACACATGTGGACTGGTTGGGCAAACTCCCATGCCCCCTCCAGTACCCTCGTGAGGGTATAGAGCTGGTCCAGTGTTCCACGGCCAGTACGAAAACCACATTGCTCCTCTTGATTCCGAGGTTCAACTAGCAGCCGCACTCTCCTCTCCAGCCCCCTGGAGTAGACCTTCCCAGGGAGGCTGAGGAGTGTGATTCCCCGGTAGTTGGAACACACCCTCTGGTCCCCCTTCTTGAAAAGGGGGACAACCACACCTGTCTGCCACTCCAAAGGCACAGTCCCCGATGTCCACGCAATGTTGCAGAGGCGTGTCAACCATGACAGCCCTACAACATCCAGAGCCTTCAGGAGCTCGGGACGGATCTCATCAACCCCCGGGGCGCTGCCGCTGCGGAGTTGTTTGACATTAGTACATCCTTAGTATCATCACTGAGTATGAAATGCTCTACACAAGACAAATAAGTATATAAACTGCATGGGCTCAGGAACACTGTCTGCAAAATACTATACTAGAAAAATCTAATAAAATTGCATTTTAATAGATATTTCTGAAAAGCAGAAAAATGTTGTACCATTATATGTATAAATATATATATATGTATATATGTGTGTGCGCGTGTATAGATACTGTATATATATATATATATAAAGGCACAGCTGCAATTATATAACTGAAATGGGGTAAGATGAGAAATGATGGCAGTATTTCTATGCAGAGGCAGCTCTTTTATTAATCAAGAGTGGAAATGAGCACAGTGACAATTTTAAAGATTTTTTAGTTTTCATTTTGAGAAATAATACTGTTAAGACGTTGCAAAGTAGGAAAGGAAGTATGATTTTTAGTCCAGGTTGGTTCACTCATTTAATAGATTCAAGTACAGCATGTGATCTTTTCACAGGCTCAAGGATATGACATGTACATTATCACCATGGCAACAAACATTATAATCTAATGCTGACTGGTCTTTGTTATTACCTTCAAGAATTCAAAATTCACTATTATACAGCTATTATCAAAGTTCTGACCTATGACAGTTTTTACTGCTGAAGACAACTGTCCCACCAGTAAAATTCATTCCTTTTTTTCTGTTGACCACATTACATTATTCATCGTAGATGCACATTACAGAGTGGATAGGAAAGGACCTGTTCTGGTTGAACCATGATTTAAAAAAAAACAAAAAACTGCATCAGTAAGTATCTGGTTCTTTAAAAAAAAAAAGGTTTTTAAGTCATCTAATTTCCAAGTGTACACACTGTATATGCTCCTACTTTAATAAATACAGTTGTTTGCCCACACTGGATAACTGCCTCTGCTCTGTGTGCAATAACCAGTTCTGATATTGAGAAACTCTCACTGTGTCAACTTCAATAACCAATCTTAGAATTTGGTGCATTTTGTTCATACATTGAACAACATTTTTTTTAGTTTTCTATCATTATAACATGTGAGAAGGCATCATAAAATTTCATTTTGATCCCCGTGAGGATGTAAGTTGTTAATCAGAAGTAAACAATGACAAGACTACAAACACTTATTCTGGCTTCTTAGTTGAGTCATGACAAAGAAGTTAATATGACGTCTATTCAGTGAGAACAGTACCCATATTTTTTATAAAAAATTTGAAGATTCCAGTCAAATTCCTTTTGTAATTTTCAATATCATTAATGACAACCAGAAATAGTTTTTTTTAACTTTATGTTTAGTTAGTTAGTGTAGTTCTATTGGTTTTTAAGTGGTAATATACCATTGCTAATTTAATGAACGAAAAATAAGCATCTGCACTCTGACTGGAAATCAGTGTCCTGAGACATCCCTCAAGCTCCCTCAGGAGCTCACAATTAAAAAAACATATGCATTAATCTTCAGACAGCCCATCTGGGAAGTTTAATTGTATCAGTGTGAGGCATGTCAAGTAATGTGGAATCCAATTGTTTTGAATGTTGGTTGGCTTGTGCTCTGACTTTGAACCACCTGCTCTATAGTTAAAAAGAAGACAAGCAAAGACCACCTTTCCTTTGTGATATTGACCCACTGTGGTACGACAATTGATTCCCTGTGTTCACATTGACAAATGAGCAGAATATATTTTAAAACAAGCCATACTAGCCACTCCATGGGCCTTATGTCAACATGGTAAAATGGCAATGAAAACCCTAATAATAAGCTTGAGTATTATTTTTATATTCTCTATCTTAATATATTACCATGCTAACATTTGTTAATTAGACATACAGCTGACGAGATGGAGAATTCATGATGTGGAAACTATAAATGTCTGTACAAAATGTAGTGCCAATCAATCCAATACATGCTGAAATACTTGCTAATGGTGCTACAGAAAAAGTCAGGGTATAATCAAGGTCAGCAATCCTATGGGAAGCATGTGGTCTGTCCCAAATCCTACATCAATCAGTCATGCATGGCTAGGAAATCTTATTCCATCCATCCATCCATTTTCTTCCGCTTATCCTGATAGAGGTCATGGGGGGGGGCGGCGGCGGGGGCTGGAGCCTATCTCAGCATTTTCAGGCGAAGGCGGGGTCACCCTGGACAAGTCGCCAGTTCATCACAGGGCTGACATATAGACACAAACAACCATCCACACTCACATTCACGGGCAATTTAGAGTGACGCAGACACAGGAAGAACATATTGACTCCACACAGAAACACCCTGACTCAGAATCGAACCCAGGACCTTCTTGCTGTGAGGCGCCGGTGCTAACCACTGCACCACTGTGCCGCCCTAGTCGTAAATCCCTAAACTTCTTACAGCATGATCAGTGGCCCTTTTAAACAAAGGGCAAGTTTGTCACTCTTTTGAGTGACAAACTCAAAAGAATGGCATTTGATATCAAACATTTGCTATGAATTTTGATATGAGATTTATATTTATAGGAATTAATGACAACATTTAAAGTTGTTTTTTCTTCTTCCTTAACATAACCAAGTAGTTGTCCACCTAACCAAACTGTAAGCCTTTCATAATGTTACTAGGAACAAGAAGTCATAAACTGATGTAATACTTTGAAACTTGAAGGAGAATACATTTATGTTCTACGGAAGACACTTGAAAAAAATATGCTCTGTTTTTCAGAATTCCTGACATAAAGACAGAAATTCAGAAAAAAGAGCCACCCCAAGTCGATCTGACCACCGGAGCACATAACCTACACCGGTGCTGAATTTCCAAGATACAAAGTCAGAAATTCTGAAAAACAGAGCCAAAAAAATGTTCGTATTGTTCAAAACCCTGACATAAATAAATATGGCTGACACATATCCACTCCTCCCCAAGTCAGATATATACAAACACTACCATCAAGCACTGCTGGCATCATTTGAAAACAGAGTCTTAGCAGTAATGGAGTGGTGGAGATGTTGTATTGAGTTCCCACACCACTCAATCCCCAGAAGGGCTCAGAAGTAAATCATAACATTTCATCCCCTGTCTGAACAGAAAAATTAACACTTGAACATACAGTACATTAGCATGATGCCTAAAATGACAATGTTTCCATCTTTGGGAAAAATAATTTTTGTCCTATGTCCGAGATACAACTCTATAAGAGATAAAACACTAAGGGACAAAATGTATTACTTATTGTACACTGCTTCCAGCCACCAGAGAGAGAGTGTTTTTGGCTTCACTTTTGGGGAGCTCTTATGTTGACCATCTTTTTATAAAGTCAGCTGGTGAAAAGATGCTAGAGGAGCTTTATAGATTAAAGTTTTGGGTCACTGATCCAACTTCTGTATTGAAGGGGTGCAGTAGACTGTTCCAACGCAAGCCCAACTCAAAGGAATATGAAGTGAGTGCAGAGAGGTGACACAAAATATTTTTCTTAGCTTTTATCACCCTGTCATCCTATATACTGTATATGTGTGTGTGTGTGTGTGTGTGTGTGTGTGTGTGGTTATGCGCATAACACGTGTATGTCTGAGAGAGACATAAACAGAGTGAGAATGTTCGTTCTGCTCCCTCCTGTCACGTAACTCTTTGATCAATCAATGCCCTTGATGACAGTTACCATGACAGCCAGTGACATGATCACAGAGCACACAGCAGGTGTGTTTGTCAGCAGAGAAACCCTGAGGTGTGACCTTGCAGCAAACGCGCATATGCAAACAGGACTGTCAAAAAAAAAAAGCAGAACACACACACGAACACGTACGTTTACACACTACAGACCCACACACAGAAACACACACAAACCTACAGAGAACTAAAACATCTATATAGATATTATTAGCAATCAGTGGTCAGCCAATTAAAAAGCGGCTACAGGGATACAATTATTAATTGCAGGGTCACAACACTAACATACGCATTTGCTCTGTCTCTTTCTTTTTTCTGTGCTCTTTCACAGAAACACACACACAAAGCAGTATGGATACTGTTCTTTATTCAAGGCACCAGTAGTTTAGAGGATGGCATATACTGTATGTATGTTTTTCATGTGTGTGAGAGAAACAGAGTAAGAATAAGACACATTGCTGTTAGAGAGGCACACTAAATTCACTTTGTTTTCGCTGGAGGCCTGTTTTCAGTCACTCAGTCAGTCTGTGGCTGAGACTTGCGATCAATCAAGCTCTTCTCTCTACTGATCCTCTTCATACACCCATACACACATGCAATATCAACAAAGACTAGAGGAAAAGAGGAAAGTAGGTGAGTTTGGTCTCAACCTTTCTATTTGTCTTCGCATTGATCTCTGCCTCACCTCAACATTAAGGTCACACAAACACACACACTCACAGATATACTGCATATATTTGCTGCACACACGGTTGTGATAATTATTCACAATGGAAGGTTTCAAGATTTATAAAAACAGGTTGTTACATAAGATCAAAATTTAACAATGCAAAAATTATACTAAGTAATTGGTTGGTAATGTGTTTTTAAAACACAGACTGACAGACAAAAATGTACAACTCTATGTTTGCCTGTGAAAGCATGTTTTTGTTCATTTTGAGTGTGTGAACACTGTGTGTATGTATGTGTGTGCATATGTCTAAAATGTCTCCTCTTCTGCTGTGTCAGCACCTCGGATAGACAGCACTGTTGTTTTGTACCCACAGAGGAAATAAAACAGCCCACGTCTTTTCAACCCCCAGACAGCTCCCTCTGCCCCTCTCTCTCTCTTTCTCTTTCTTTTCTCTTCTTTCTTTTTTCCTTCCATTTTTTCCAAATCAAAATCAAATCAAATCATTTCAAATCAAATTGTATTTGTATAGCCCAAAATCACAAATTACAAATAGTCTCACTGGGCTTTCACAAACTGTACAGATGTGACACCTTCTCCCTTAGACCCTCGGCCCTTTTAAAAACTTAAAAACAAAAAAACAACCCTAAACAGGGAAAATAAGAAATCTCAGGAAGAACCACAGGGGAGGAATCCTTCTTCCTAGGACGGACAGACGTGCAATAAATGTCACGTACACACAACACAACATGACAATAACAGACTACTAAGAATGTTTGTGTCCATACGTGTCCATAAATCCAAATATATTGTCCGGTCTTTGTTTATTATTCCTCCTTTTCCCCCTTTTGCGTTGATTTTTTTTCCTTTGGCTCTTTATCGCCACCCCATTTTTCCAATAATTGCTTTTCCTGAGGATGAAACCACCAAAAAAATGTATGTATTATATTTTTACGACGCTTTATAAAATGTTATTAGTTTTGCCAGGTTTTATTTGTTGTTGTTGTTTTTTGTTTGTTTTTGTTTTTTTTTACAGATGTGCATTTGTTTGGGCAAATTCATGGGCAAATAAAGGGAAAAAAACACCAATGGATGATACATATATTTAAATACGTGGACAAGGATGAAGGTGAAAGAAATGGTTGAATATTTGGCCAAACAAATGATGAATGGACGAAGAGAAGCAGCAGATGGGCAAAGGTAAGAACCAGATTTTTTTTTAATGAGTTTGGATCAGATGGAGTGGTCGTCCCAGTGGAACATAAGCAAACAAACGGATGGAATAAATCAAGCAGCACATATTTTCAGGTCCAAATTTAGCACTTTGCAAGTGTACACTGCAGTTTGAGGTAGAATGCTGCCATCTACTGGACCTTTGGTTAAGTGTTTAGACTAAACAGTAAGAGGAAGAGTTCACTTCAGTCATCCTCACTTCATTGTATAACATCCCCTGTTCCTGTCTAATGAATTTCCTTCCATGGAACTTCGCAGGTGTGAAAATACAAAGATGAAGGTGTTCAACATGGTGCACATCAACTTTTTAATTAGCAGCACATGCTGTGTTATATCACAGATCAAATGGTGAAAGAAACCCTCAACCAAACCATTTCCGAATGTGTGACTGTATCTTTTTGCTCCTTAATGAAAAATTCAGAAGCAGAAGGTACCCCTTTGTGTTGTTGGACCATGAACCAGGCCTTTCCTGAAACACAAAATGCCCTTGGGCATCTGTGACTGATGTGTTTCCCTTTACTGTCACAGGCTGACCTTCAATGGCACACTAGGGTCCCTCCCTGTTCTACATTTTGGTTTAGTTTAGGCACCAAAACCAAGAGGTTAGCTTGAGAAAATGAAGGTGTAAAATTTGGACATAAACTCCAGTCTTCTGGATGAAAGTCATGTGTGACCTCTTTATGCTGACCTCTCACTTCCTTCGGCACTTTTGTGATTAGGAATTTATGTCTCGCTACATCATTTGCTCAAGTGCTATGTAAACCTATGCAGAAAGCTATATATGGTTTCAACACCAAACACTTGTGCATCTCTCCTTTACACTAAAGGGTCTCCTTTCTCCTTCTGGGTGCGTTATGAGGGACTGTGACAAAATGTCGATAACTATTGAGTTGGGCATAAGAATGGACTGAAATGGTGTACAGAGTCCGAATATTTCCACAATTCACTCTGTAAATCAATGATTTAATTTGATCAAGTAAGTATTATGTAAAACAGGGTGGACTGGGGTTCGTTGGTCTGCACGCTAACTACAGTAGATAGTCTATATTTGTAACACAATAAATAGACTTCCTTGAAATGATTTCTAACTGCACACAAGCTGATTATTTTAGTTCACCTTTTTCAATGTTTTAAATCAAAATTCTGGCCATATCTTACACATTAACTCTTTAAATACAACTACAAACTTTTGACACAGGTACCATTAGTTCCAGATGTATTTTTGACAATGACACAGTTTTTATCACTTTGCCTCTATACCCCACCACAGTGGATCTGAAATAAAATAGTCAAGAAAATCAAGAAAAGCAAGGAAAAATAATCTGGAAATGAAGATTTCTAGCTTTAATTTAAGAGGTTTCACAAAAAATATGGCATTTACTATTTAGGAAATACAGCCATTTTATGCAATGTACCTCCATTTCCAAGGGTTCAAAAGTATTTGGACAAACTTTCAAATTTCCCCACTGTGGGACAAATAAAGGAACTCTTATCTTATCTTATAAACTAACATAATTGTAAATATAACTTGTAGTTTTTAATACTTGCGGTCAATGATTGTCTGAAGTCTGGAGCTCATGGACATCACTAAACTCAAAGTTTCCACCTGGAGATGCTTTGCCAGGCATTCATTGCAGCCACCTTCAGTTGCTGCTTGACGCTCTGTTTTATTTGTGTCAATACTCTGCTCCTCTTAATGCACTTTTTTCACTTTTCTTTACAGGGCTATTCCTTATTTGTACTATTACGTTTACTCTCACTCTTATATCCGTGTCTGACACATAATAGGGTGCTTTGAATCATGAGCTGTTTCTTTCCTTCTCCATACTTTTCTCTTCTCATCGTTCTGAAACAAGTTTATCTTGGTTTCATCTGTCCAAAGAATCTTATTCCAGAACTCGGAAGGCTTTGTTTCTATGTTTTCTAGCAAAGTAAAATCTGGCCTTCCTGTTCTTGAATGTTGTGGTTTGCAGCTTGTTGTGATGTCATGAAAGCTGCCTCTGGATCATAGACTTTGACAATGATACAGCTACCTTCTGCAGAGTGTTTTTGACTTTTCTTTAAGTTGTGAGAGGGTTTTTCTTCAACAACAAAAGGATTCTACCATCATCCACTTCATGTTGTTGAGCTCACTAGTGCGTTCTTTGTTTTTAAGAATTTGCCAAATTGTTGATTTGGCCAATTCTAAAGTTTTTGCTATCTCCCTGATAGATCTATTTTGCTTTAATGACTCCTTCACTTGCATTTATATTTTCTTGGATTTCATATTGATAGCTCCAATAAAACAGCTGTCAAATGCCTATTCAACATCTGGAATCAACTCCTGACCTTTCTATCCGCTTCATTTGTTTTGAAGTAACAAGGGAAAAGACCATACCAGGCCATGAAACTGTAGGTCAGTCAATTGTCCAAATGCTTTTGGTTTGCTGAAAATAGAGGTACTCTACATAAAATGACCGTACTTCCTAAAAGCTAAATGCCATATTTTTGTGAAACCTCTTAAATTAAAGCTGAAAGCCAGCACTTTGATCATATTGACTGTTTAATTTAAAATAGATTGTGGTGGTGTATAGAGGCAAAAAGATTAAATTATCCAAATACTTCTGGATTTTGCTGCAGAATCTGAGTCTGATTTTGGAGATTGCTGACAGGAAACAGATAAGTCCATTCTCCTTTTGCATAGAGATTGCATAATAT
>KV751352.1:6579782-6591164 GCA_001698575.1 Mola mola
TTGGTGTGATAAATATTAGGCTGGTTAGAAATTCATAACATTTCCCACAAAGCACTGAGATACAAAACTATACCTTTAGGTGTTGTCTTTTTAAAAACAAATCAGCAACCTCCAATGTGGAGGTTACATGTCAACCAGTGACAAATGTTTCATTCAGTACATTCAGTATGGGCTGGATGTCTGGAACATTCACCTAACAATATATATTGCACTGTAACTGTTCTCCATTCTATACTGCAATATTTGATTTTTACTCATTCTCACGCAATTTACTGTATCTTGTCATGCAAGTCTAAACTCTGTCAAATTAGAGAAAGGGCTTACAGGAAGCATCATGTCCCAATTAAAAGGTTGGACACCAGTCAGTACTGCTGTTGGACTTTTATCCCGCTATACATCCCTCCCCCTGACTGTACCGTACAGTATGTCTGAGTTCTTTTATACCGTTCTGTCTTTCAGACCTAATTTTTAATTGCTACTGTCTAATATAGATAGAATTTTAGTGCAATCAACTAATGTGTTCTTATTAAATCATGTCATCATTAAATTTTTTGAAATCTAAAATTTAGATTTGTTTCAAGAGATTTGTTTTTTTTAAGCCACTATAGAACTTAAAGATTGGTTTCTCTCACTTGAAGTGTTTTTACTTCAAATGAGTTGAATGAATTCATTGCGTTCCCTCAACCCATTTTCTGATCTTCAATAAGATTCCAGCAGAAGCAGAAGCAACTGCAAGTTCTTCATATCATATTCATCACAATGTAAATAACGTGCAACTCTGTAAACAGTTGATTCAACTTACATTTAATTTATTGAACTTTCTTCATGTCCAGTTAACCCATCAGCTCAAGGCATTTTTGAATAAAATGTCTGAAAAAAGACTCAATCTTTGATGTTTTTTGGCTCTGCATTTGTGATTCTAGATGTTAAAACTCCCAAAAATCAATTGCTTTATTCAAGGGGTGTGCTACATTGGTCATGTCATGAAAGACATCAATATGAATGTAATCTCAATAAAACTTTAAAATATTCTCTCTGAGCATTTCTGTATGGGTCCCATCAGATAGATCAGCAATGTTGGTTGTTTAACTTCCACAATCCCCTGCCTCATACATAATTTGCTTAGACTGTATTGGGACCCCTAGCAGTAGAAACTAAATGCGGTGCGTGTAATTCACATTTTACGGCAGCTGTGGAACCTGTGTATTTAAGATGAACCAGTTTTCTCTATTTGAAATTCCATTTTTAACTAAAAATATTGCATTCACAATGCTGCTTTGTGGGGAGGGAAGTATAGATGTTGATTCCGCAAACCACCACGTCAGATGGCATACAAGTAGAGACACACGTCTACCTGGAATAACAAGAGTAGAGACTTTAACCTTACACTAGAGGGCACTGGTGGCTTAACAGTGTCAGACGATAATGGTGTATTGAATTTCTCCTAAAATAGAATTCTGAGCACAGCATTAACCCTGACAGACAAATATGCTGAATGAAAAGTGTACGTACGCTGCCTGTGTGTCTGTATTCTCATTTTGTCTACACATATTTTGAGGTCAAATATATTGTTATCTTCAACTTCAGCACAAGAGCTAAAAGTACTTATTTAAGTCTAGAGTGAATGAATCTATGATAAGATGCATCATTGAAATATATAAGTGAAATGCATGATTTTTTCATAATAAATGTGAACACACTGGGAACATTTGGAGCCAATAAACTTTTATTTACATAGAAGAGCAGATAAAAACATTAAGGTAAGACAAGCAGCGCACTGCAAAATGGAAAATTAGAATTTCGCTATACAAGGCTTGAAACATTGATAAAAAAAAAAAAAAAAAATGGAAGTTGAAAGAAATTCAAAAATTGAAATTAAAGCCAAAAAGAAAAAAACATGATATGAGAGAGCATGTGTGTTTGTCTGATTGTGCATGTATGACTGTAATCAATGGACTTCTTGGGAATGTGTAGGGGTGTGTGTGTGTGCGTGCATGCATGCAAGTAAGATGCCTGAATTAATTGGGTAATCATGAGTGAACAGGTGCCTGCGGGACATATTTTCAGACATTTCCTCAGCAAATCAATAAAGTGTTGTTTTTATTGACCTTCTCTGTTAGAGGGTATTTCCAACCTAGAAACCATCTATGAGTCAAGATATTAACAGAGACGATATTCGCATTCTATAAACCGCTAGGTTCTCTCTGTTTTCCTCAGCTCTCATAAGTTGTTTAAAAATGTTTCTGTATATTTCTTCAGCTAATCTTTCTGATTTACGTTTACAGGTTTGTGACAAATCTTGTTGTTTGTCAATTGCAGACAAATAAGCAGAACCGTTAGATTGACAGCAGCACCAATTAGGAGCTCTGTTGACTCGTCTATTCTACCAAAGGATTTGTGATGTGAACACAGCAATGACTCAAGTTTTTCAGGTTAAAAAAAAATTGCAAGTTTACTATCAGTACTATATGAATGTTGATTATCAGTAAGTTCTTTAGGTAGTGGGGTCAAAATGTTATTAGACAAAGGTGAATTAAAATGATCAGTGATGCCCTGAGCGATCTGGTGTGTTAAGAAGCTACTGCCAGACACATGTGTCCTCCAAGATACAGAACAGAACTTCTGCTGAATAAATTCCTGTTCGCAGCATCGCACAGCAACAGTGATGAAAAACCACTGAAGGTTTTGCCTTTGTGGATGACATCTACTGTGTGTTTACATGGATGAAAAGAGGTTGAGTTTATCAGTTTACTGTAAAAATTCCAGACTTTGTATAAATTTGTTTCCTTGCCGAGAGCTTGGTGAAAGGAACATTCTGTTCACCAGCTCAAACATTCGTAAGTAGAGTTCAACTGTTAATCATGATGTTTAATTTCTTTTTTATAGCCTCAAACTAATTCAATCCAAACCCATCAGAAAAATAAACAATTAAACATACATAAGAATGATAAGAACTACCTACTGTAAATAAAGAAAAAACATTTTTGGGAAAAAAAAAAAGAGAGAAGTATCTTTTAGTTTGGCCCAATACATACTTTCACTTCGTATTCATTTCACTTGTATGTATTCCTATCAATTGAGATTAGTGTGGATGAATGTGCAGCTTGGCTGCTGATGTGATCATATTAGCACACTTGTCCCCCCAAGTCCTCCCATATGTCTTAACTTATAGGTACAACAGAAAACCAGTTAAAAACTGCTGCAGTGTTTTTATCTAGTAATGTTTTACCTTTGTCTGATCAAAGCTTGTTGAAATACAGACTGCAGCGCACACACAAGTTACTCATTTTTGATTTTTCACGCACACGCTTTCTTTGAATGTTCATTGTGTCGCAAAAGAGCACAGAGCACACTAACAAGAATTAAATGTATTTGTGTGTGTGTGTGTGTGTTATTCCCGATCCAGCTCTATTGCTCTCCAACTGCAAGCCCATCTGTCCATCCATCTGTCCATGTGTTTGTGTGTTTATCTATCGGTTTTCTTGGCCCGTGAAAGGTCGTCCGATCTTGGTTTCTGCCCTATAAGTCGGATTAATTCCTCCCTCCGTCTCCAAAAGCTAAGCTTGTCCAGCGGATAGTTGTACTAACCTAAAATATGACGAAACATAGGAAAAGAAAAAGGAAATAAAAGCGGTGAAAGGGGAAAACCAGAGTCAGGGAGAATATTTAGCTATCAATCTGACCTGTTACTCAATCAGGATTTTCAGAGTTGACTTGGTACTTCAAACCAATGTGTACCCCAGGAAACATACCAGCCTACATTAGTCTATGATTTAACACCTTTGCTTTGCTTTTGCTTTTTCTTCTCCTTCTTTCACGTCAGATTTCACTATCCTACTTTTCCCCAACCTGCATCTGATCATCGTTTTGTCAATCTACAGCACACCTAACCTCCTGTCTTATCCTTATCGCCATATTTAGGCTTGTTCGTGGAGGGGTGGAGGGGATGGAGGATTCTCCCAAGAGATGTCGTCAGTCCATACCAACACATTAAAAAAACACACATATACTGTCTCCCAGACATACAGACCCACACCTACACAAACAATGCCAGCTTTTTTTCATTTACAGAATTTTGAGACTTGTCCAGGGTGTATCCCGCCTTCGCCCCAAGATGCTGAGATAGCCCCCCCCCCCGGCGACCCCTAACGGGATAAGCGGAAAAAAATGAATGAATGAATGAATAAATATATTTTATGTTTGAGGTAAATACATTAATGCATGTATGGCTGTGGGCCAAAGTACATTTACATGTACAAATGCATACATGCATGACTGTAGAATAAGCTGTGCACTCACACTTACACACACGCTATGCTAGGCACACATGTACGAGCATCGCTGTTCTAGAAGCAGCAAAGCAGTCCCATGACATTTAAGATAAAAGGCCTTTTTACTATTAATATCAGAGACACACACATTCAGGTTTTCATTATGAATAGCTTTCACAAATGCAGTTCACCACACATTTTTAGCATATACAGTCAATTATTCAAGCAGATAAATGCAGAAATAAAAGAATGTATTAAATACACAAGTATTCCATCTCTCTCTCTCTCACACACACACACATACACACTGGCAAGAAGAGACATCCACATGGGCTGTGTGTACTCCGGCTACCCTTGTCTGATGCTCGCTCACCACCACCCCTGTTGTGTCTGCATAGGGTGCATACTGTAGCTGCCGGGATGTGAATATGGTTTGTGTGTGCATGAATGTGTCCCTCCAGTGACCCTCTCTTTGCTAGAAGACAGTAAAGCAGCCAGTGATTTTGTTTGATTTCACCCTTTCCCTCCATTTCACTGTGCATTCCTCCTTTGTTCGAACCTTTCTAAATCTGTGCTTCCTTTCCATCCTCTGTTTGCTTTTTTCCTGTCCTCTCCCCTCCCTTCCTACCTTGTCTTCCAACAACCCCCCCCCCACACCTGTGAAGTTCTATTTGTTAGAACAGACAGCAAGTTAGCATTAAATATACAACACAAAGGTAGCTAGGCAGGCCTCAGTAGAACCTAAGCCTGGCCCAGGCGGGAAGGCTGGGGGAGTGGGGGACCCTCGCCATCCCCTGTGGGCCCCCAACTGCCACCAACCTACAGGCACACACATACAGGTTAGAAACCCAAGAGGAGGTAAAAAAGAATAGTACACACAGATGCTCGAGTATGCAGATGTACACAAGTGCGTATGTGTACACATACACTTTCCCCTGCACACCAACCCCCCTACTGCAACTTGACTCGCACACACATCTGTCGTCCACAGGGGCACAGGGTGACGTACAAACCCCCTGTGTATCCGGCCCTTTTTTCTATCCCTCCCTCTCACGCAGATGCACACAGAATACCAAATGTGGATGTATTACCGAGGCCACGTGTCTCCAAAGGAACTCACACAAGTAAAAAGCATTTTCATTTAGTTATTTATAAGGAGCTAACAGACACACAAACATGCCTGCCATTTTGTCCTAATCTGGCGACGATTGTAAATGATATTATTCTGGAGTCTTCAACTTCAATTATGGCAATCTAAAATGGTCTCTCACAATGTATACACTAGTTATCATCTAATAGTGTTCAAACATCATGATACACACTTGCACTATCTTGATGATGTGTGGATGTGAAGAAAAAATGTTGTTTTTTCTCTGAGGGCAGTTATACATATGATCTATACACTGATGATGGACACCTCTGACTGCAAAAAAGTTAAGAAACCTAGTAAAATATAATGTGATAATTTGCTTTTTCATTTTGACATAAATATGATTTTTGCAATTATATGCTTATTGTGAATTTGATGGGAGTCATCAGTTTTTATGAATTGTGATAGGGGCCACAAAAGACTGGGAAGTTTGTGCTCATGATCACCTGGAACATTCCAAAGGCTCATTGATAACAGGTGACATTATCACAAGGTTCGGTCATTCACAAACGGCCCCCGTTCACCACTTTGGGGATATTACAAAATGGCTTGAGGTATGCTTTGTATAACACAGTTTGTCATTTCTTTATCAGGGGAGTGTATGTAAAACCATATGCATGTGGACACATTAGTTACTAATCTGGATAACATCTGTTCTCACCTGTAGTAATGCAGTAGTATGTGGCATGTGGTGAGACATGGTGGATTAGGCTGTGTTTCCGTGGAAACACCATATGCCAATCCTGTAGCAGTGTAACCCAGTATGGCAGGCCAAAGTAGGAGTGGCTCCACTTATGAATCTGATTGGTCATGGTCAAGAATACTGCAAGGGCAAAGATGTAGCAGTCCCAGGGATAGGACACTGCCAAGGCCTCTGAAAGGCAGACAGAAAGACAGAAATTAATACAACCAGAAAAGAAAGAAAGAAGAGTAAAGTTAATAGAATAATTGATCAAACTGTTTGTAATGAAAAGGGCCAGCATGAAGGCATAGTACTCCCACAGAGAGGATGTTCGCAGGAGCCTTGGCGAGGGGGAGAATAGAGGAGACAAAAACAGGGAGAGAGGGGAAGAATTTCAGCAGAAGAGAGAGCAAGAGAGGACAAAGACAGACAAGCAGGATGTTGAGGAGAAAGATAGGGAAAAATAGTCTATAATGTAACATAAAGTCATGCAGAAAGAGAGCTGTGATTGGTGATTCCACAAATCACACACAAAATCAGAGAGGCCAAGTGGAGATAAGCTGTCTGCCATCAATGTCCCTCACCTCAGTGCTGCAGGGACCAAAAAAAAGTTTAAGGCTCCCATCTGTGCCTGTGTACGATTACATCTGAAAATCAGTCCCTACAAATTCTGTGTTCTTCATTCAAACTCCGGATGTTCACTTGCAACCATGAATCATCACCCATCCGACCCGAAAGTAATCTACACTGGTTCAATGAAGATAAGTAGTAAAATTCAAATTGAGATTTAATTTAGAGGAGAAAATGTAATTTTCAAGAAGATTAATGGTTATATAACACAATAGTGAATAATGAAACACAGTTTGTAGTTCCCTGCGCTACAAACACAAAATACAGTATATAAGTTAATGAATGAATGATCATAATAGAAAAAGAATAATTACAAAAAATTACCGACTAGCATAGGGAAGTACAGTGGTGTGTAAAGAGGAAGGACTGGGTTGTTTTTTAAGGTACAAATCTTATTATTTTACAACTTTTAGGTGCATGTTTTGTAATAAATTCTAGGTTAGAGCTAGTTAAGTTTTTGGGGGTCAAACTGCGATCTAAAATAAAGAGTAATCAAATTTATTTTATAACGATCAAATATAGACAATAAAGAGTGTCATATGATTCTTAAATAACTTTTAGTTGAGCAAACCTGAATATTGATATCAGCAAAGAGTTTGACTGAATTTTTAACACAAGAGCCTGGTTTGGGAGGTATAGCCCAGGTTGTTGTTTGTAATACCCCTTTCACACTGATCAAAAAATCCACTATACTGCAACTGCGCAATATACTGTAAAGGTCACAGTGACCTTTGACCTCCAAAATATTACAATTCACCCTTGATTCCACATGTAGGCTTATGCCAAACTTAATATAATCCCTTGCATAACACAATTCCATTAGGAGACGACTGAGAGGGGTTTTGAATTTCCACCAGTAACCGGATAGCGCACATGACAGAATTGAATGGTGAAATAGCAACAGTACGCCACACCATCAAATGAGTCATTAGCTCAGGACAGCCACATAACTACGTCTGCTAACAAACTAATTTCATTGAAAATGGATGATATTTCCCCAAATACATCCCAGAAAACAACCTAACAATAACTTAAAATTATGACTCACTCAGTCGTCTCCCAATGGAAGCGTTGCGATTGAACATGAAACTGACAATCAAAATTCGACTTCTGTGTGTCTAATTGGTCAATTTTGAGTGAGTGAAGCAGGCCAAGTTGAGCATGCAAAGTGAAGAAGTTGAGCGTGCGAAAGAGAAAGTCTGAGCTTGTGAGCAGCTGACAGTCATCAAACAAAGCAGGAGTTAGTGAGAGTGCATGTGAGAAAACTGAGTAGGAATCGTTATACATGCACATTAATATTGACAGTAGTATGCGTACAAATCCATTCATTGAGCACAAAGTAATTTCTGTTTACTCAAATTAAATTTCTATTCAAAATCTAATTTGTGCACTTTCAAAATGTATATATTGCATGCTCAAAATCCCCAACTGCTCACTCAGGATTGTGGCTCGAATATAACGCCATATTTTCTTATTTAAACTCAATTGTGGTGGTGTATAGAGGAAAAACGATAAAAACTCTTAACTCTTGAATGTAGTGTCACAGCCTGAGGCAAAAGTTGTAGTCTGGTGGTGCAGCGGCACAGTGAACAGGCTATGACTGTGGTGGGTGTTGTCTTTTAATATCCTTTGGAATCTGTGCATCCGCTTCACCCATATCTCTGACCAATAAAATTCCCAAAAATTTTAGTCACCTGTTGCTGAGCCATCCTGTCATGGGTCTTGCATAAATCATGCCAGTTTGTGGTGTTCTTACTCTTGTAACCTTACAAATGAGCTTTAGATCGCTCCGCTATAGAAGCACGGAGGCATACAAATTTAGATGTCAGTCATATTTATTTTTTGAGCCAGTGTTTTCCCTCAAAATTGGTAACTGCAATAATTGATTAGCATTAATTTTTAAAGTAGGTGGTAAAAGTTATACAACAGTCAGCCAGCATTGGAACAGTGTTCAAATCCTCCAAACCGACTAATTGATTAACCTCTGAATCAAACAAAAAAAAGTGGCACCACTAATAAAAATGAACAAAGATTCACCGCATTGCTCCTTCCTCACATAAAATGTATTGACTTAGTGGTGTCCTTCCTCTTTGACTCTTCCATTCCTCGTCCCTCCTCTCTAGTTAAAACAGCAACCTCTTGATCCCAGTTCAAGTATAGTCATCACAGCTGGAAATGTCACCTAAAGGCTTTTGCCACCTGCCTCAGACTCCGTCTTTGTCTGGTGGATGCTAGACACCACAAAGAGCTTGACATGACATGGTTTAGATGTCATCTTACCACTCTATGATCCTCTGCCACCTGAACAACCCCCTTGCTCCCTCTTTCCTCCATCTCAAAGCAGTGACCTCTTAAGGCACAGACATGACAGGTGTAGGTGTCACTGCATCACTCCCTGTCCCCATCTCATTACCTCTTGGCTGCCTGCAGCGCTTGACATGAGTAGGTGTAGATTTCACCTTACAGGTGAACCTCACAACTGCTCTCTCCCACTTAATCCCCCATCCCCCGCCCCCAATTAACTGGCCCCACCTGCGGACCATGAACCATAGAAAGTGTTCCCTTTGTTAATCTCTTCAACATTTCTTTATGTATAAAGCTTCCCTACAGTCTTTCTATTTGTGTAAAATTTCTTATTGTCTTATTAAGATATTATTAATAAGACACTTAATTATTATTCAATAAGATGTGATTGAAGTGTAGACTTTCAGCTTTAATTTAAGATGTTTCACTCAAATATAGTATTTACCATTTAGAAATTGCGACCTTTTTATGCAGAGTACTTCCATTTTCAGGGAATCAAAAGCATTCGGAAAAGTGCTTGACAAGCAGTTTCATGGTATGGTCCCCTCATTATTCCAAAACAAATGCAGCAAGATGAAAGGGCTGGAGTTGATTCCAGGTGTTAAATTGGCATTTGGCAGCTGTTTGACTGGAGCTATCAATATCAAGTCCAAGGAGATATTAATGCAAGTGAAGGGGGCTATCATTAGGCTGAAAAAAAAAATCTATCAGAGAGAGCAAAAACTTTAGAAGTGGCCAAATCAACAATTTGCTACATTAAAAGAAAGAATGCACTGGTGAGCTCAACACCATCAAAAGACCTAGAAGACCAGTGAAGACATCTAAAGTGGACAATAGCAGAATCCTTTTTTTTGGTGAAGAAAAACCTCTTTACAACATGGAGTCAACTCAAGAATACACTGGGGAAGGTACGCATATCATTATCAAAGTCACAATCAAGTGATGCTTTATGAATGCAAATACAGAGGGTTTACAACAAGGTGTAAACCTTTGGTAACATTCAATAACAGGAAGGCCAGATTGGAGGCATCTAAAAAAGCCTCCCAAGTTCTGGAATTATATTCTTTGGACAGATGAAAGCAAGATATACTTGTATAAGAATGATGGGAAGAGAAAAGTATGGAGAAGGAAAGGAACAGCTGATGATCCAAAGCGTCCCACATCATGGTGGAGGCAGTGTTATGGGATGGCTGTATATGGCTGTCGATCAAACAGGCGCACTGGTTTTTATTGATAATATAACTGCTGATCAAGATGAATTCTAAGGTGTATAGCACTATACTATCTGCTCACTTTCAGCCAAATACTACATAACTGATAGGATGGCAGATCACTGTGCGTATGAATAATGACACTAAACATACTGTAAAAGCAACTTAAGACATGGAATATTCTTCAATGACCAAGTCATTCACCTGATCTCAACCCCATAGAGCAGCTTCTCAGTTACTGAAAAAAAAACAAAAACTGAAGGCAGGAAGATCCACAGAAGAGCGGCAACCGAAGGTGGCTGCAGTAAAGGCCTGGCAAAGCATGTCCAGGGAAGAAACTCACACTTCGGTGATGTCCATGGGCTCCAGACTTCAGGCAGTCATTGACTGCAAAGCATTTTCATCCAAGTCTTAAAAAAACTATGGTTATATTAACAATTATGTTTGTTTTTCAAAGTTCTTTTGAGGCCCTGAAAATTGAGGAACTCAACTAAATCCTAAATGGTGAATGCCTTATGTTAGTGAAACCGCTTATGTTACAGCTGAAAGTCTACACATTGATTACATCTTGATTGTTTTATTTCAAATTTATTACGGTGGTGTATAAAGGCAAAATGAACTGTGTTATTGTTCAGATATTTATGGACCTAACTGTAAGTGTTTCTTTTTCTTTAGTTAAAACAAACAGTTGGGGTTGAGAGTGGGAAAAAAATGAGAATTGGCAATTGTACTTGCTGCTACTGCTACAAAACTTGTGATGAATGAGCGACCCATCCAGTTTGTACCCGCTTTTGCACTGCATAGGATAAGCAATAAATAATTAATTAATGCTACAACTTGTATCAGAATGGGACAAAATAAAATCCATTTGCAACTTGGGCTGGACATTTTGCCAAGATTATTTTCTCTTTAATTTTCAAAATGGAGATGGATATGCACTTGCACAATGGCTTTTAGTCCATACACATTATATGATCGGAACTGTTCTAAACTGATGCTAGCACAATGTAATCTCTCCTATATTATATATCTTCTTGTTTATTACTGATATATTTCTCTGTTTACGTACTACATGTTGGGGAGCAGGGCACAACAAGCAGATTAAATTTTGTTCATTAATAATTAATTAATAAC
>KV751352.1:6594177-6652300 GCA_001698575.1 Mola mola
GCCAATATTTTTTTTTTTTTCCTAAAAGTTATAATTGACAACATTTACTAACAAAAAAACTCAACTTCTCAATGAAAATAATTATTTTCATCAAAAAAAATTATGCAGTTGAGATAAACTCTTAAAGTGTGACTGAAAAGTCATTTTATTTAAAACAATATACAGTGGGGCAAAAAAGTATTTAGTCAGCCACTGATTGTGCAAGTTCTCCTACTTAGAAAGATGAGGTCTGTAATTTTCATCATAGGTATACTTCAACTATGAGAGACAAAATGAGAAAAAAAAATCCAGGAAATCACATTGTGGGATTTTTAAAGAATTTATTTGTAAATTATGGTGGAAAATAAGTATTTGGTCAATAACAAAAGTTCAACTCAATACTTTGTAACATAACCTCTGTTGGCAATGACAGAGGTCAAACGTTTCCTGTAAGTCTTCACCAGGTTTGCACACACCGTAGCTGGTATTGTGGCCCATTCCTCCATGCAGATCTCCTCTAGAGCAGTGATGTTTTGGGGCTGTCGCTGGGCAACATGGACTTTCAACTCCCTCCACAAATTTTCTATGGCGTTGAGGTCTGGAGACTGGCTAAGCCACTCCAGGACCTTGAAATGCTTTTTAACAGAGCCACTCCTTCGTTGCCCGAGCGGTGTGTTTGGGATCATTGTCATGCTGGAAGACCCAGCCACGTTGCATCTTCAATGCTTTCACTGATGGAAGGAGGTTTTGGCTTAAAATCTCACGATACATGGCCCCGTTCATTCTTCCCTTAACACGGATCAGTCGTCCTGTCCCCTTTGCAGAAAAACAGCCCCAAAGCATGATGTTTCCATCCCCATGCTTCACAGTAGGTATGGTGTTCTTGGGATGCAACTCAGCATTCTTCTTCCTCCAAACACGACGAGTTGAGTTTTTACCAAAAAGTTCTATTTTGGTTTCATCTGACCACATGATATTCTCCCAATCCTCTTCTGGATCATCCATATGCTCTCTGGCAAACTTCAGACGGGCCTGGACATGTACTGGCTTAAGCAGGGGGACACGCCTGGCACTGCAGGATTTGAGTCCCTGTCGGCGTAGTGTGTTACTGATGGTAGCCTTTGTTACTTTGGTCCCAGCTCTCTGCAGGTCATTCATCAGGTCCCTCCGTGTAGTTCTGGGATTTTTGCTCACCATTCTCATGATCATTTTGACCCCACGGGATGATATCTTGCGTGGAGCCCCAGATTGAGGGAGATTATCAATGGTCTTGTATGTCTTCCATTTTCTTACAACTGCTCCCACAGTTGATTTATTCACACCAACCTGCTTGCCTATTGTAGATTCACTCTTCCCAGCCTGGTGCAGGTCTACAATTTTCTTCCTGGTGTCCTTCGACAGCTCTTTGGTCCTGGCCATGGTTGAGTTTGGAGTCTGACTGTTTGAGGCTGTGGACAGGTGTCTTTTATACAGATAAGTTGAGTTCAAACAGGTGCCATTAATACAGGTAACAAGTGGAGGACAGAAGAGCTTCTTAAAGAAGAAGTTACAGGTCTGTGAGAGCCAGAAATCTTGCTTGTTTGTGGGTGACCAAATACTTATTTTCCACCATAATTTACAAATAAATTCTTTAAAAATCCCACATTGTGATTTCCAGGATTTTTTTCTCATTTTGTCTCTCATAGTTGAAGTGTACCTATAATGAAAATTACAGACCTCACTCATCTTTCTAAGTAGGAGAACTTGCACAATCAGTGGCTGACTAAATACTTTTTTGCCCCACTGTATATAAATGACCTTACAAATTTTAATAAGTTTATAAATTACTTTAGCAAATTACAATTTACTTTAAACAAAAGCAGCTCTGCAACAAATTTGTATACCACAACAAGTGTTACTTACATCATTTTCAAATAAGTTTATCAGATAAGAGGACACTGACCTTTTATAGTTTGAGGTTTTTTTGTTGTTTTTTTTGTTTTTTTTTTTTAAAAAAGCCCCAGGTTACAAACCTCCAAATCGGCTAGTTCAGAATTAGTGTTGGTGCTAATGCTTATCAGGTTTTAGTAACATTTTAGTCACTTTAATTCATCTAAATTTTAGCCAAAATATTTACTCTGAACACTAATTAAATTCAGGCCGTGCATGTTGACACCTGGTAGCTCCTTTAACCCTCCTGTCGTGTTCGGGTCAAATCTGACCGATTTACAACTTAAAACACTCATAAATATTGTGTTTTACATCTGATTGCCTAAAGGCCTTATGATATCCTCCACACTATGCACTTGAACATATAAAAGTGATGATCACCTCTTTCATTGAATTTTGAGTGTTTTAATCAACCTTGTTACACCTGTGGTGTTCCCGGTCAAAAGTGACCGCCATAGGAAATGAATGGGTATCCAGACTATATTCATCCATCAGACAGAAAACATCCCCATACACACCACCCCAACTCACTCACTCACTCACACACACATTTCAGACTGAACAATGTCTTTTGCGGGTACACATCTCTTTCCCGCGCTTATGTCCCGATCCTCCCACGTGAACCAACTTCCTGATGAAACAATGTATCATATCTTCACACAGACTAGACAGGTGTCTGTTATGTGAACCCATCTCTTTCCCACGCTTTTGTGCCTATCCCCCACGGGAAACACACCTTCCAGACTAATCAATTTACCAGAGTCCATTGAGGGAATTATACTGGAGATGACAAACCTGGAGGGGAAGCGTGTGTTTGGGGACACCTGGAGAGAAATCGACCTGGTAGACCTCCAAGCCTACATAGGTCTGTTGATTTTAGCAGGAGTATATCGTGTGACAACTTCTTCACATCATATGCTCTTGGTCAGGAGCTGCTCAAAAGAAAGCTCACCATGGTAGGGACAGTGAGGAAGAACAAGCCTGAACTTCCTCCTGCACTGGTATCGACCAGAGGAAGAGAGGCACTCTCATCAAAATTTGCTTTCACTGACACTCTTGTGTCATATGTTCCCAAGAAGAATAGAAATGTCATCCTGATGAGCACGCTACACAAAGACGCCCCTTATGATCCAGGACTACAACAAGAACAAAGGAGGCGTTGACTGCCTTGATAAGGTAATGTAAAGTTTCATCCATCATGCATTTTATTTTATTTTTATTTATGTGAATCATAGCATTTTGTGTACGACAGATTCAATATTGTTCCCAATCTCTTATTTATTGTTCCTTTTATTGCAGCTTACTGGTACATACACCTGCAAGCGAATGACAGCCCGCTGGCCTGTGGCACTGTTCCACAACATCCTTGATGTGTCTGCTTTCAACGCATATGTGGTGTGGACAGCCATCGACCCAACCTGGAATCAGGGGAAGAGTTTCAAGAGGAGACTTTTCCTAGCAGAGCTGGGGAAAGCTTTGGTGACTCCTCTTATTCAACGGCGCCAGCACATTCCCCGCACACCAGCCTCTGCCAGTCTGGTTAGGAGTGTGCAAGCCCCAGCCCTGGCTGCTCTCCCCCAACAAGGACATGTGCAGAAAAGGAAGCGCTGTGAGCTCTGTGCCCCTAGAGACAACAAAACAAGCCTGAGATGCTGCAAATGTGATGACTATGTTTGCAAGGCCCACTCTGACCTGAGTGTCACATGCCACTCATGTGCATGAATTCTCTCTCTCTCTCTCTCTCACACACACACACACACACACACACACGTTGAGTTTGGTCTTCCATTTATTTTTTACATTACATGTTCATTTTGTAATACATTTTCAGTGCCTATTTGTATTTTCACTGCAGTTATTTTATGTCTAATTTCTATAAATTCATGTTAAACACTACTTTGAGACTTTGTTCACAAAGAATGTTGAATAAAAATTTGGTGATGAAAAATGGTTTTTGTGCTAATTTAAGAGCAGTTAAAACAGACCGGTCAATTTTGACCGGGAACACTAAAGTAAGGGGCGGGAGGTGAACACGACAGGAGGATTAAGAATGTTTCTGGTAGTGTCTGATTAGGTTTGATGTTCCGGACGTTTTCCTGGGGGTTCTCTCGCGGTTTTCTTTGGCCTTAAATGTGTTACAAAGGAAAAACATTGTGTATTCTTAAGAACTTCCACACTAGCGACATGTTTATGCTCGTGTGTTGCTGCTAGTGCGCGAGCGGCTAAGAAGTTTTTACCTACTGGCTGTGCGTGTCACGTGGGGCATATGCATTAGACTTATTCGAATAGGCAGGCTAGACGCTGTATCGGCATATTGCTCCCCTCTTCTGCTTTAGCTGCCTTATTACACCCACTCTATGTCAGCCAGTATGGAGCGTAGGACCGATATGTTTAGAACTGATCGTAAATACTTTATTAGTACTTTCACACCGACACGGCTCTGTGCCGGTTCTGGTTCCCACATCTACTTGTGAACCGGTCAGAGCGTTCACACAGCATATAAACAGACCATTTCCGGTTGTGGCCAATTAGTGCATTTCTAGTTGAAATTATCTAATCACCATGACAAATCACAACTGGTTTATTTTTTTTCATCTGCTAGTAAACTTGGTTAATAAACCTTTCATTCAAAAACAGGAGGAAAAAAAGATGCCAAATACAATAGACAAAAATCAGAACACAAAACAGAGAGTGGAAAGCATTGTTTACAGTCTTTACGCACGTGTAGATCAAATATGCACACATAGCACAACTCAGCAGTGCCAAACACCATATGAAACCCCAAAGCTCATATTCAGCATTCTAATAAACCACAAAACAGCAGTAGGCTCGCAGAAACACACTCATAAGCATAAATGACCCATGGACGCCCCACGCAAACACCAAAATGTGAGCTTCAAACACACACACACACACACATGTGCAAACCCCACCTGCACTGTGCAGAGGCAGACGCCTATCTGCGAGAGCATGGGGGTCTCAAATGAGAGACTGAATATGAATCTCACAAGCACAAAAGAGGACAAAAAGAAACAGACACACATGCAAACGCAGGATAAATGTAATTTATTTCCCTCAGTGGAAAAAATAATAAAAGGAAGGTTTCCAGTTTGTGTTTGAGTGTGTGTGTATCAGAGGCAGCATCAGCATGAAAACTCATTACTGTCGTATTAGCTGTTCGAACCAATCGCATATATCTATCAACGAACATTGTTGGTAGGTGCCACTGCAAACACAGAAACTATCTGTTGATATCTGCACAATTATGTACCCATCTCCATTTTGCCTGCCTCTCCCCCACCTCTCCTCTCATCGCAGCCCTCAGCCAGATGAAAGCTCAGCTAAGCTGCGGAGGTCATGCCGAGCATTGCGGTATCGAAGCTCCCAGTTAACGGTGGGCCACTGGTTGCTATGTGTCCTCTAATCCCACACTGTTTTACGGCCCACCTTGCACGACGTCTATTAATCACCAGCTCACATCGCCCATCACCCCAGCAAGCCCCGCTGTCCTACTGGTTGGACAGACCCGCCCTTCCACCCCCTTCTTTTTTTTGTCTTGCCGACCTTTATAATGCATTTTCAGTTCTCTTTCTGTTGGTTTCTGTCTGATTTTGTCCAAATATTTCTATATATGCATGCTTTTCTCTCACTGTCACTCCTTGATTTTAAATAGAAACTGACTTAACTCATTCAGTTAACTGTACTACTAATGAAAAAAGTAGTGATGCTGTTTGATATGGCTGAACAAACACCATTAGCAAGGAAAGATCTTCACACATACGTACCTAAACTGTAAGAACATCTGGCAAATTTCAATGTGAAACGAATATCATCAGGAACTATTTAACGTGAATTTGTCCTCAAAGTGATATCATTAAAGTACTGTGAAATCCTTGTTGAGTCAATTAAGGCTCACATAACGATGATAAAAATGAATAAAGAAGTCTCACTGAGGAATAGTTTAAGTAGTTCAAAACATGACTGGGAGGATGTAATACAGTTGCTAAGATCTGCAGAAGTTTTAGTGCTGCTCCAAATCAAAGCAAAATGTTGTTATACGACAGATAAAAGAGGAGTGTGTGCAGTCTGGGAGAAATTTTAAATGGAACTATAAGTAGATCGGCATCAGCTTGCAAAGGATGAATGATGACAAAAAAAAAAGGCATTTCTCAGTGTAGCCACTAAAAATGAGTTGCCTTTTTTTTTTTTTAACACTGATTACAAAGATCATCAGTGTAATTCTAGAGGTAAGGTAAAGCTACAACCAGTTCATTTGCAATTAAACCAAAATATGAACTGAAATTACTGCGGTTTGATCAATCATTTTTCAAGCAAAATAAATGAGATAAAATGGATCAAAAATTCTGTGGTTCCTGCTTCTCTTTCTTCACGCATCACTGTAAACTGAATATATCTGAGGATTTCACATGGCATTTTGACACCTTAAGAAAGTTCATGTGTATTTTTTTTTTGTATACTGATCTGAAAATAATTAGTTGTGCACTTGATGTGATTATAACTGTCTCACACTTTCAGTGAGTTGATCAACAAAGAGTCAGAAAGGACAGGCAATAATTTAGTTATTTCTTATGGAATTACATGAAAGTAGTGAATCAGCTAATGCTTACTTTAAATGACTTTATGCAAACAGACACAGCACACACAATAGGATTAAATTACCTCTTTAAAAAGTTGGTTTGTGTGTGATGTGGTTTCTTTTTTCAAAGCCATTTCTTCTATTTTTGCACAAGTCACAAAAATAGAAAATGTGGATTGTCTAATTGTCCCTTCTGTGACTTTTTGAAAAGAATTCCCTGAGATCTTGCAGACCACACCAAGCCAATGACTTTGACTGATAGAAAATGCTGTTTCCTTTGCCAGCTGTTATTGTTCCGTGGCCTCCCCTGCTGGCAATACTATTTATGACTCTAATCCGGCAGACTTTTTGGCATCTCCTTATGATGAAGTTATGCAGGACAGGAATCCATATGGGCAAACAACATGTGTTGAATATGCATTAATACTTCTATATGGTGTCAGTGTGAGCAACGCCTTAATATTTAACTAAAAAAAAAAAAAAAAAAATGAGGAAAAAACACATGCAAGTACACAGCACATACATATACAAACAATAGTAAACATCAGGAAAAAAAAAAAAAAAAAAAAAAAAAAAAAAAAAAAAAAAAAAAAAAAAAAAAAAAAAAAAAAAAAAAAAAAAAAAAAAAAAAAAAAAAAAAAAAAAAAAAAAAAAAAAAAAAAAAAAAAAAAAAAAAAAAAAAAAAAAAAAAAAAAAAAATCAAAACAAGCGGTGACACTGGCTTTAAATATTTGATTTAGCTTTAGAACTGGAACTATCATTAGCCTCAAGTGTTCTCCATCGTGCTCATCTTTGATATTCTAAGCTAAATGGGAGCACAAGACTGCTTTATATTCAGTCTCACAAACACACACGCAAACACATACACATACTTTTGACTAGCCTATTGTAATCCCTCTCTTCTCTGCAAAGCTCTATTCCTGTCTTCCCTTTAGAGTCTTTATTAGAAGTCGCTTACAGAGTCCTCCGACACACCTTGCAAATCTGTGACTGCTGCTGTGCCTTTATTCATGCCCAGTAACTACCCTAAACTAAACCCCAATAAATACTACTTCATAAGTAAACATCAAGCCACATGGTATTTTCAGTGAAAACCCACATACGCACACAAACAAAAGAGGGCTATCAGTTAATAGTACCATCCATCCATCCATTTTCTTCCGCTTATCCTGTTAGGGGTCCCGGGGGGGGGGGGCGCGCTCTCTCAACATCTTTGGGCGAAGGCTTTTGAAACTAATTTACAAACTGCTTTTAATTCACCATGACTATCACCATCCTACCCAATGTACTTTAGTATGTTACAGTGGATGTATATACCTTCGGAAATTGTTTCCTTTAGATAATTCCAGTTTCTGCTGGGGAAAGGTTTGTCTTTGAAAGGTTTTGTTATCAATGAACTGGAGAGAAACTAAACCTTGAAATTCGGAAAAAAATAATTGTAATACTGCTGGAATTGCAATTTTCAGAATTTGATTTACAATTAAGAGCTCGGTCACAGGTGCAGCAACAACCACCTGAAACTCAAGATCAACAAATTTAAAGAGACTCTGGTTGAAACTCAGGAGCACCTTTACCCAGAGACTCATCCAGCCACGGGCCTCAAAGCGCTTGGGGGGGCTCCTTCATTCCATCTGCCATCAGACTGCACAACAGCTCCCACCCCTTTCCAGCACCACCCACTCAAGTGATTAAGGACTCAATCCATACACCGCTCTAGGGGGAAAAAAAAAAAAAAACTGATACTGCACATGTCCAACTGTTTATATACAGTATATAGAATTCCACTATTCGGTATGTAAACTTTATACACTATTTATAAATCTCAGGAAAATTGCACCACTTTATACACGGAGGCCAGATTTTACATAATAGTATATTTTAATTTCTAGTATTTTACTTTTTATTTATCCCTTCTTATACTGTGTGTTGACTTATTTCGGTACTTTTACTTTAACCTACACTGCTACTCACTTCTGTACTGCTGTGTCAACCTGATAAAGTTACATCTTACCTTATCTAAATTCCAAAAAGCCAGATTCCTCACATGTTCAAATCTACAACATAGACAATGTATACATCAGCACAATTTGTGTGAGATGTTGTAATTAGTGTATGAATTCTTAAGTAACTAAACATTTCTTTAAAAAAGGTCACAGTTACCCTGAGTTTTGACCACTGTAAACCAAAATCTAAGCTGGTCAGTTGCGGACCTTTATACCAACCTTGAAGAATTTCCACGAGATGTGTTCACTTGAATGAGACAGATATCACTTAATATCATTTTGACCTTAACCTTTGAAATCTATCCTCTAAAATCAGTTCATCCAAGGGTCCAAAAAGATATGTGTCAAAGAAGAATTTCCAGTTACAGATAGGTCCACCATCCCCCTCGCTTATTCACACAACTGCACACTGCCACAGAACATCACTTCCTGGTCACCTATGACCCATAAACTACAGGAGCCCTGCAGGATCACTCAAAAATATTTGCATATATCAAAATATTCTGTGACGTACAGAGTCGGGACCCACAAGCGGACACAGGAAACTCAGGGGTTAAAGTACAAAATAAGGATTTAACAGAAACAAGAATCAAAACCGAACTGAGTAGCAACGAACACCAGTGCAGGACACGGCTGTGGTGGCTGAGCTCTCCAGTCCCGGCAGGGCTGGAACAACAAAACAATGATTAACAAAAGACGCAGGAAACTCCAGGAAGACGCGAAGACAAAGTACAAACAAAAGATCGCTAGGAAGGCTGAGCAAAGTATTGAATGGAAAATTTCTAGTAACACTAGGAACCACAGGATCAAAGTAGCAACAAAAAGTCACGAGAGCAGAACTAGGAGACTCGGACAAGAAAAACATGGAAACAGAGAGTTCAAAAGTCTCAGGATGTAGGGAGCGGTCGAGGTTTACCTTACTGGGAACAAGACGTTCTGGCGACCAGCAGATCAGGATCTGAGTCTTATATACAGCCACTGATGAGGAATCAACAGCTGCAGGTAGTCAGCTCTGCACACATGAACCGCTTTAAGTCTTGAAATGAAGTAACACAAAACCGAAACACAACTACCAAACTAAAAGCAGAGGGCAGAACCATGACATATTCTGGAAAATTACCATATTTCAACCTTTCTTAATACTGCTAACACTGCTTAATTGTTACTGCTGAGGTATAACAATTACTTCAACAAATTAAAGCATCATTTAACATCAAAACATTTAACCAAAAACTTAAACTAAGTATGAACTGTACGTGGCATAAACCTCATGTTTTAAGTATATGTATATCACATGGAATATTATACTTATTCATCCATTTCAAGCGACAGACACAACTTATCTGATGGCCTTTCCAAAACACTTGTTTTAGTTTTGAACAATACTCATCTTACAAGTCCCTTAACTTAGGAACTGTCCTTTTAATTTTTCCCGTCATCCAGGAATTTCTCGGTGCACTATTATCAAGTAGGAGGACAACATCTTCTGGTTTCAGATTTCTACTGGTTGTTGACCACCTCTCCCTTTTTGTAGCAGAAGAGACAAATACTCTTTAGTCCAATGCTTCCAAAATATGTCAGATAGATATCATACCTGTTTCCACCTCTTCCTGGCATAAAAATCTTTGCTGAAAAATCCAGGAGGCAGTACTGGTAGCAAGTGGTTAGGTATGAATGTCACTAAATTGTTAACATAATATGACACTCTTTTTGGGCCTGTTGTTGACAATAGCCTGTGTGACATGTTGTTATGATAGTAAGGAGTAATTCACTTTCAGGTTAAACATTTAATTTACACAATGTTCATTTCATTCTTTATTACAGTCTACTACAGATGTGCTCATATTATTAGTTGTTGTCTAGGTATGTAGCAGCCAGTAAGATAAACATAGGTGATGCAGAGCTCTGTAAATTGTTTGATTGCTCTGTGATCTACTAATAATGCCGCGGGACTTGGGTAGAGGGAACAGAACGCTGCTCCCTCATGCATTACACATGAGTGCGCACAAGAGCTGCGTTGTGTAGTCTCTCCTCATTCTCTCACCTATTCTCCATTTTTAAGGTATTTACTGTACAAAAGCACTGTAAATTTGAGAAGACACAGTAGCAATATTCTTGCATATGTCACTTTAAAATTTAGTGTGTATTTTATATTAGTTTATTGTATACGAGTTTCAAGCTACTTCTCATGAGTGTAAGCTAGCTCCTGGAGACCACGTGTCAGTGCCGCCGTGTTAAATAGTTTGCTTCAGCAGTCTCGCCATTTCATCTAAATGTTACATTAATGTTTTTGTATATAAGTGATCAGATCCTTTTTTGTAATTGTTCATGTGGTATTAAAAATACGTTGATTGTTTAAAAATGCATTCTATGGGTAACTGGTTAAGTAAAAATGTTACATAATTTTAGTGACTAAGAAAGAGTTAAAAACACATTTCATAAGGAAACTGGTCATATGATAATTAAGTTAAAATGACATTATTTGTAATTTAGAAAATGATAAAAGGGATTTATTTGTAAAGATATCTGTAGTCCTGATATTGAGTATGTTGAATGTGTTGACTCAATGTAAATGAGTTTGTGTTTATTCTTATATCAGTTCATTACAGATGAGTAAATGTGAGAGCTGCGTTGTGTGGCCTCTCCTCATTCTCTCACCAATATTCCCCATTTTTGAGGGCACAACACCTGCACTACACATTGCAACGTTTGGAGGCATTCATCATCAAGTTTAAGAATCTGGTTGATTGTTGTTTTCCTGACAGAACTTATCTTTCTCTCCAAGATACCACCAAAATGTGATCCTGCTGGTGGATTGAATATCCATGTAATTCAATTTTGCATGAGCATCTCTGAGATTCCAACCTTTGCTCCACGCATTTCCTTTTCTGCTCCCATCAGGTTTCTAGCATTATCTGACCTCATTAGAGATACTTGACATCTTCAAGCAATGAATTTTCTAAATGCATTAATGCATGAGTCAGTTTCAAGACAATGGGTGATTTCGATATGGATATGGATTGCTCTCAAGTCAATTTAAATCAAAGTTTATTTAAACAACATTTAAACAACAGACAAAATAAATAAGCAAGTAAAATCAATAAACCAGTAATAAAATTGTGGTAAAAACAAAGTAAAACTAATTAAATAAAAGACCAGGTGTCTTTCCTAACTGGGACTGAACGCCAAAGAGTAAAGATGGGTCTACAGCAAAGTTTAATTGTTAAATTGATTGTTGTGGTCTGATCTGAAGAGGTAGGCTGTTCCTCAGCTTCAGGGCCACTACTGAAAAGGCTCTATCCCCTCACATACTTAGTTTGAACCTAGGTACTGCCAGGAGCAGCTGGTTGGAAGACCTCAGTGCTCTGGGGGTAGTGTGAGGTTGTAAGAACTCAGATAAATAAGATGGTGCCAAGCGATGTAAAATTTAAAAACAATTAATAAAACTTTAAAATGTATCCTGAAGTTAACAGGGAGCCAATGCAAGGACGCAAGAATAGGAGTGATTGATCACGCCGTTGCTTTCAAGTTAACAGGCGGGCGGGGCAGTTTACTTCCATCCAAGATAAAATATTGTGGAATCACTTAAGCAAAACCTGAATTAAGGGCAGATAGATTTGTATATCATCAGCAAAACAATGAAAAGATACATTGTACTTCCTAAAAATGGACCCAAAAGGAAGCATATATTTATGAAAAAAGGATAGGACCCCTAAATAGAGCCCTGAGGCACCCCACAGGTCAGCTGGGAGGTGTCAGAAGAATACTGGCCCAGCTGGACAGAGAAACTCCTGTCCGAGAGGCAGGACTGAAACCATTTGAGGGCCGTACCTCTAATGCCCACACACCGGTCTAAAAGTGACAGCATAATATTGTAATATACTGTATCAAAGGCAGCTGTCAGGTCTAGGAGCACCAGGACATCAGAACTACCAGAATCAACAGTTAAAAGCAGGTAATTTAAACTTTTAAGATATCCATTTCTGTGCTATGATGTGATTTGAAACCAGACTGGAACTTCTCAGAAATGCCATTCAGATCAATGTAAGACTGCAGTTGTTCATATACTACTTTCTCCAAGACCTTTGAAAGAAAAGGAATCTTGGAGATGGCCCTAATATTAGACAGGACAGTAGGGGTAACATTCTGATTTTTGATGCGAGGCTGGACCACAGCCTGTTTAAAGGCATCTAGGACACAGCCAGGCATCAAAGAGGAATTAATCAGATCCATAACACAGGGCCCTATGGTAGAGTAAACTTCCTTAATGAGGCCACGAGGAATGCTGTCAAGGGCGCAGGTAGAAGACCGCGATTTCTGTACTATATCAGTTAAAGCTGTAAGTAATACCTGCTCAAAACTCTCAAAGACGATTGGGCAATGAGATATGTGAACAATACACTGTATCTCTTGACTATACTCAATCCACATCTGACCTCAAAGGGACCAAAATAGTCTATTCCCACGGTATTGAATGGAGGCTTCTGTATCAAACAATCATGCAGAAGGTTTAAGCCCCCTTTAATCACTTTTTAGGAGAATGATAAATTTATCACTGAAGCTTTGACTTTGACAAAACTTGACAATCTCAGTTTCTCCAATAGCAATATCTTCAACAGTGAGCACAAACCCGTTAGTAGTTCTGTAGTAGTTCTAAACTGCTGGTTAACTGTTAGTAGTTCTAAACTGTTTCATTTGTTTTTGAACTATCTCAGTTTTCGTTTCATGACTCAGACTGTCATTTCCTTGTGACATGAAAAGTTTGTGTTGTGTGCTCATTCTTTGCAGTCTTTGTTTAAACTTCATCATCCAGGAAACTGCCTTTTCTTAAATGGTACCAGTCTAAATAATGAGAAATGAGCGTGTTAAGTGGATTCTCATGCACATCTGTAGAATTCACATTTACCTCTCCTTTAAACTCAGCATAATCATTTTGTACTTCTCTCATGTCTCATGATGAAATTGGCCAATATTCCATTGTCTCTTGTCAAAGACTCTGGGCCTCCAATCCAGTTTTGACACTTCATAAGATTTGTATGCAGTTATTCCACATGACACATGGTCAGCAGGACTCAGTTCAGTGTTAAAATACATCCGCTGACTTAATGTGGTGTGTCTCTAATCAGTGACACTGTTTGCAACAAATGTTTTGAACCTTAGATTTTCACTGGCACTTTAAGACAATGGTACTGTCAGACCAAAACACAGATCGTTAAAGCAGCATTTGCATCTCCTTTTTCATGAGTCTGTCCATCTTCACAGCAACAGCCACTGCTGTCAATTCCAACCTCAGAATGATTGTTTTTTTGAGGGGTGACACTCTGGACTTACTGATGGTAAATGACCAAGGAGTTGCCCCTTTTTCATTTGTGATGTGGAGGTATGCAACAACTCCATATCCTGTCTCACTTGCATCAGCAAAATGATGCAACTGTCTAGAAATGACTGTTCCAAATCTAAGTGGTTTCAAACACCTATTCACAGAAAAAACCCTGAAGTCTTGAGAGATCAGAAATCCACATTTGTACTCTTTGAACCAAGTTCAGGTGGGATATCCTCATCCTAGGAGATTTTCCTTCCACATAGCTCCTGCAGAATCATCTTAGCTGGAAGGATGAAAGGTGACAAAAACGACAAAGGGTTGTATATAGCACTTACAAAAGAGAAGATACCTCGTCTTGTCTGTAGCTTGTGCGTTGTAATTATCCTCACCTGGAGCACATCCGACTCAGTGCACCAGTTTATTCCAAGAATTCTCCAATAACATTGCACTAATGTATCATTAGTGAAATCCAAATCTTTCACCTCGTTTGCGCTTTCTGTTTGAGGAATGGAAGCAATGACTCCTCTGCTATAACTCATCCAATTGATTGGATGGAAGAGTTCTGAGATGGATGAGAACGACACGGCTTGTGTTAAAACCTTCTCCTGTCAGATGGAGAACCCGGTGAGCAGCGAGCAAAGCGACCCCATAGACAACCCCTTTTTGAAAAAGGAGGAGAAGGAAATAAAGGAGGTGAATGAAATGAAGGAGAAAAAGGAGAACCACGTTCATTTGTTATTTAAAATACAATCTCTTGTGCAAATAGAGCATTTGCAACCAACTAATGCCCATGGCACAATGACTGCCTCAAAATAAATAGTTATCACTGAAGGCACGTAAAATGTGGTTAAAAACAGTCATTGAGAGACATTATGAGTGACTTAACAGTGGTGTTAAGTAACTGACCATGTTGCACGCTTGGGTTTCATCTGAAACAGACAAAAGGCAATCGTCTACAAAAAAAATTGTTTAAAACTGCCTGCATTCTAGCAGGTGACATTTTGTCTTCAGCATCCTTCAGCTGTCTTCCTTAATGTAAATTTGGCACAACTGGGGGACAAGTGCCAAGCACAATCATTTTATATTCTTGCAAAGGTTTTTCAAAATCCCATCTGGCCACCAGAGGAAGCACAGGAGGACACTATCCTCTGGTAGGACCCTCACTTGATGATACATAGCCTTAATTTCTGAAATGTCTGTCAGATCTGGACCTTGTAAAAGTTATCTATTTCCTTTTCCTTTAGCAGGTGGTAAGCTCCGTAATGCAGTATGTACCAAAATCTCTGACTTTCAGAAACGTTCTTTTCAGATGTTACTGAAACTGTGTAGGCTTTACTCAACAGGTCAGACATAAAACTCTGATACTTTCTATGAAATTCTTTATTTTTGACAAGTTTCTTCTTCAGTTTTTCGGCTCTCTGCATAACAAGAAGGCAATTGTTAAGCATTTTAACATGTTTGTTTGTCAGGGGAAGACCCACACTAAAATCTCATTCAACCCTTTCAAACATCAAATTCAAATTTGTATCAAATTTTATTTGTATAGCCCGAAAACACAATTTACACATTATCTCACTGGGCTTTGACAAACTGTACAGATGTGACATGCTCTGCCCTTAGACCCTCGAACCGGGTGAGGAAAAACTTAAAAAACCCTAAACAGGGAAAATAAGAAACCTCAGGAAGAGCCACAGAGGAGGGATCCTTCTTCCTAGGACGGACAGACATGCAATAAATGTCACTTGTACAGAACACAAAAACATGATAACAACAGTTCATTTAGAATGCATGAAACATCCATGAGTCCCAGAGTCTGTGGATTCTATGAGTCCGGATGTATGGAAAGTCTAGTGATCCAGACGCAGGTGGACTCTGTTGGGCCAGGCGTCATTGTACTCCATGTAGCAAGATCTGGGTGTTGCTGAGTCCAAGAGTATGTAGAATCTGTAAATCCAGGGATATATGAAGTGTAGTGGTCCAGAAGCAGGTGTAGTCTATTGATCCAAAAGCTGTTGTGATCTGTGGGTCCCGATTTGCACTTGGAAATCCAGCCTAGGATCCAAGTCACAGGATCCAAGTCACAGGATCTCCTTTCCTAATGTGTCCAGGAGGCATCAGGCAGGACCACAGGCAGGACCACAGCAGCACCTCCCACCGCGACCTAGAAAAACCTGCAGGATGGTAAAACACAACGACTCCGGGGAAGAAGTAAAGTTAGTGTAAGGATATGGACATTTACAGGAGCAGAGAAGGAGTCGGAGTCAGAGGGGGGAGAGAAGAAAGCTCAGTGAATCATGGAGTGTTCCCCCAGCAACCTAAGCCTATAGCAGCATAACTAAGGGCTAGATAGGCCAGCCTTAACTATAAGCTTTATCAAAAAGGAAGGTTTTAAGCCTACTCTTAAAATCAGAGAGTGTGTCTGCCTCCCGTACCAAGACTGGAAGATAGTTCCACAGGAGAGGAGCTTGATAGCTGAAAGCTCTGCCTCCCATTCTACTTTTGGAAATTCTTGGGATCACCAATAACCCTGCATCCTGGGAGCGTAAGGTTCTGGATGGGCGATAGGGTACTATGAGCTGTTCAAGATAAGATGGTGACTGACCATGAATAGCTTTGTAGGTGAGAACAAGGATTTTAAATTCTATTCTAAATTTAGCGGGGAGCCAGTGCAGAGAAGCCAGTATGGGGGAAATATGGTCTCTGATATTAGTTCTAGTCAGTACACGCGCTGCTGCATTTTGGATTAACTGAAGAGTTTTTAAAATTTTGTTAGGGCAACCTGAAAATAAAGAATTACAGTAGTCCAGCCTGGAAGTAACAAACGCATGAACTAGTTTTTCTGCATCTTGTTGAGACAGGATGTGCCGGATTTTAGCAATGTTACGGAGGTGAAAGAAGGCGGTCCTTGAAATCTGTTTAACATGTGATTTAAAAGACAGCTCCTGGTCAAAGATAACACCCAGGTTTCTGACAGTGGTGCTGGAGGCCAAGGCAATGCCATCCAGATTAACTATGTTGCTGGATAATGAGTCTCTAATGTGTTTGGGGCCCAGCACAATGACTTCAGTTTTGTCAGAGTTTAACATTAAAAAGTTATGAAACATCCAGTTTTTAATGTCCTTAAGACATGACTGTAGATTAGCTAACTGATGGGTTTCATCTGGCTTCATTGATAAGTATAGTTGTGTGTCATCTGCATAACAGTGAAAATGTATGGAGTGCTTTCTAATAATTTTACCTACAGGAAGCATATATAGAGTAAATAGTAATGGTCCAAGCACAGAACCTTGTGGGACTCCATGACTAACCTTGTCATATCTTGATGATTCATCATTAACATGAACAAAATTATATCTATCAGATAGGTAGGACTTAAACCATCTTAGAGCAGATCCTTTAATGCCAATTTGGTGTTCCATCCTCTGTAGTAAGATGTGATGATCGATAGTGTCAAAAGCTGCACTAAGATCTAATAAGACTAGTATAGAGATAAGTCCCGCATCAGATGCAGTGAGGAGGTCATTTGTAACTTTTACCAATGCCGTTTCTGTGCTGTGATGCTTTCTAAAACCTGACTGAAACTCTTCAAATAGACTATTATACTGAAGAAAGCCACATAGTTGTTTCGCTACTGCTTTCTCTAGAATCTTTGAAAGAAAGGGGAGGTTGGATATTGGTCTATAGTTGGCTAAAACTTCTGGGTCTAGGGTAGGTTTTTTTAGGAGCGGTTTAATTACAGCTACTTTAAATGACTGGGGCACATAACCTGTTACAAGGGATAGATTGATAATGTTTAGTAGTGGATTTCTAATTAGGGGTAAAACCTCTTTGAGCAACCTAGTAGGTATGGGGTCTAGTATACAGGTTGATGATTTAGATGAAGATAATGTTGTCGTTAGTTCCTTAAGGTCAATTGGATGGAAGCTTTCCAAACACACATCAGGACTAATAACAGCCTCTATAATTCCTGTTGCTGAACTGGAATCTGTGGAGTGTAGGATATTTTCTCTGATAAGTCTAATTTTATTATTGAAGAAGTTCATAAAATCATTACAGGTGAGGGCTCTAGGAATGCATGGTTCAATAGAATGATGGCTCTCAGTCAGCCTGGCTACAGTGCTGAAAAGGATCCTGGGCTTATTCTTGTTTTCTTCTATCAACGCTGAATAGTAGTCTTTTCTTGCTCGGCGAAGGGCCTTCCTGTATACTTTAAGGCTATCCTGCCAGGCCATGTGTGGCTCTTCCAGTTTAGTGGAACGCCATTTCTTTTCAAGTTTATGAGTTTTCTGTTTTAACTTGCGAGTGTTAAGATTATACCACGGAGCTAGTCTCTTTACTGGTTTTGTTTTCTTTTTAACTGGGGCAATGGAATCGAGTGAAGCACGTAGAGAGCCGGCAGTGAAATCGGCAAGGTGATCAAGCTGGGAGGGGCTAAATTTAAGATATGACTCCTCTGTTATTTTGGGATATGGCACTGAAATTAATGCAGAGGGAATAATTTCTTTAAAATTTTCAACAGTGTCCTCAGATATGCATCTGCTATAATAACTAGTGACTCTTGGTTTATAGTTGATGAGCAGAAATTCAAATGTTAGAAGATAATGATCTGATAAAAGCAGATTTTGCGCAGAGACATTTAAATGCTCAATTTCAATGCCATATGTCAGAACAAGATCAAGGGTGTGATTAAAAGTGTGTGTTGATTCTTGTACACACTGACAGAAGCCGAATGAATCTAATAGTGAGAGAAATGCCGTACCAAGGCTGTCGTTTTCAATGTCTACATGGATATTAAAGTCACCTACAATAATGACTTTATCTGTTTTGAGGACCAAAGCTGAGAGAAACTCTGAAAATTCAGATAAAAATTCAGTGTAGGGTCCAGGTGCTCGATACACTATAACAAACATAATTGGAGTTTTCATGGTTGGATCGGAAATGCTAAGAATGAGATTTTCAAATGAACTAAATTTTTGTTTGGGCTTAGGGTTTATTAATAGGGCAGAATTGAAAATGGCTGCAACTCCACCACCTCTGCCAGTGTCTCTGGGAATGTGTGTGTTAATGTGACTGGGAGGAGTGGATTCATTAAGACTTACATATTCGTCTTGGCACAGCCAAGTTTCAGTAAGGCAGAATAAATCAATATTGTTATCTGATATAAGCTCATTTATTAATACACCTTTAGATGATAGGGATCTGATATTCAAGAGTCCACATTTAAGTCTCTTTACTTTGTAAACTGCCTCATTAGTGGTGTTGATTTTTATTAAGTTCCTATGTGAACTCTTATTTGATTTAGTGAATTTAGTGAATTTATGTGGACGGGGGACAGACACAGTCTCTATGGGGTTGTAGGTGGATGACTCTAAAGGAAGCGCAGAGAAGCGTGTAAGACTGCAACTCTGCTTCCTGGCCTCAACTCTGAATTGTCAATTTGGCTGACTAATAAATCTGGCCATATTTCTAGAAATGAGAGCAGCTCCATCCCAAGTAGGATGGATGCCGTCTCTCCTCATTAGACCAGGTCTTCCCCAGAAAGTTTGCCAATTATCAATGAAACCCACGTCGTTTGCTGGACACCACCTCGACAGCCAGCGGTTGAACGACGACATGCGGCTAAACATATCGTCACTGGTCAGGTTAGGCAGGGGACCAGAGAAAACTACGGAGTCCGACAGTGTTTTGGCAAAAGCACACACCGACTCAACATTAACTTTAGTGACTTCCGACCGGCGTAGCCGAACGTCATTACCGCCGACATGAATTACAATCTTACTGTATTTACGTTTACTTTTTGCCAGCAGCTTTAAATTTGATTCCACGTCGCCCGCTCTGGCCCCAGGAATACATTTGACTATGGCCGCTGGTGTGGAAAATGTCACGTTTCGCAAAATAGAGCTGCCAATTACTAGAGTTGGTTTCTCAGTGGGTGCGTCACTTAGTGGGGAAAATCTGTTGGAAACGTGAACGGGTGGGTGGTGAACCGTGGGCTTCTGCTTAGGACTATGCTTCCTTCGAACAGTCACCCAACTTCCCTGGTTTCCCGACTGCTCGGGAGCTGCTCTCAGTCGACCCGCACCGGCTAATGGGGGCTGGCTAGCTAGCGAAGCTACTGGTTTGGTTTGCAAGGTGCGGATCGTAGCCTCCAAATCACTAAGCCTCGCCTCCAACGCAGCAAATAAACTACACTTAGTACAGGTACCATTATCACTAAATGAGGCAGAGGAATAACTAAACATGTGACACACTGAGCAAGAGAGAAGAGAACGAGAGGGAGAAGCCATTGCTGTGCGCCAGGTACAATACCTGAGTTGGTTAGCACGACACAAAACGGTTGGAAGAGTAGCGATAAATTCACTAAAATGAGAGCGGGCTAAAGGGTGCTTAAGTACAGGGTTTACACTTTCAATACACAGCAGTTAAACAATTAATGTCGTTAAAACCCTCTCAGATAGTTAGCAAGGTACAGCAAGACGACCAGACACAAACAACAGGAAGTGACGCAATACGCTTACCGCCGTAACACTAGTCACAATGCTTTCAGCAATGTTTCTCTGATTGCTCTCTGCCACAAGGGCGTCACACCAGTGGGGGATGTGGATGTTACCCACACTTTCCCCGGTGAGAGGATTCAACACCCACAATTTTTTTTTTTTAGCAGTTTCGCGCAAACGCCTTATTCCAGTCGTCAGTTTCTCTGGTCGCTCTGTGACTGGGCTGCTGCTGCCTCCTCTCCTGCTCCTGTTGGTCCTTGAAACATGACACCGGCTTTGAGTGTGACCGGCTGATGGTTGGCTTTTCTGCCTCAAGTACCACCCTTCTTACTATGTTTTTTTTTTGTCGCTCAGCTGAGGAGGAGGCGGGAACGAGCGAGCATCACACAGGCGCAAACTCATCAAGTGGTGTATTTGAAGTTTAAATATTGTTTCTATGGATGAAACGCGATCAAGCACAATATAGAAGCAGCACAGTCCCGTCAGACCCACGTCACAATCAAGCTGCTCACTGTCTTTTTTCACGCAGGATTATTAGCATGCAAAAAAGAAAAACGCAAGAGAAGATTGACACCTTTTTCAAGAGAAATCCTGTAAGTGTAGTTCAAAGTTGAAAAATGTTGACATTAAACAACAATCACCTGTTTCAATTAGATATTTTTGACATTTATTTCATCAGTATTCATTGAAGTTTGCTAGTGCCACAGCAATAAAAAAGATTGTTCTGTAGGCTGGTATTAATTGAGGGAGCTTAATTTTGAGCCTATTCCTTTACCACTGCACCCTGCTGGTTTAAGACAGGCAGCTGCTGGAGGCGTCGGTTACAGAGTGAGAACAGGAAGGTTCTCAGGGGAGCAAATAAATATATTTAGGATTAAATTAACTACATACTGTTTCTTTAGTTACAGTTTGTGAGAAAGATCTATGAAGAAAGAGAGGCAATGTGTGTGTGTTTGAATCATGGGTACTGCGTATTTCCATCCCAGGTGCATGTGTTTGTCTGGTGTGTGTATATAAAAAATCCCAATTTCATTTTAAATGTTTTGATTAGGGTATATGTGAATATGTGGCCAGGAGTGAGGAAGACAGAGATGAAGAGGAAGGAGAAAAGCAGACAGGAAGAACAGAGTGAGGGAGGGGTCCGAAATGATAGAGGGAGGAGCAGAGAACTCAGACGTAGCTGTTACTTGCCATCAGTTCAATAAACCCAATCAACCACATCATTGTGAAACATTCCTTGCCCAAATATACTCTGAGCTTTCAAACTCAGTGGTACCAGAAATTCCAATGGCTCCATGTGTGGTGTTGAGGGTGTATTATGCTTTTACTGCTCCAAAAATCTTAACTCTGAGACATCACCTCTTGCCACGAATGTTGATTTCATCTCTGTTTAAAAGAGGGGGAAAAAAAAGCTCTAGAGCAACTAACTGTGCATGAGAGATCTGATCATAAGTCATAAGACAGCCATCCCAATACACATCTATGAAGATCGATCAGTAGAGGTTCAGCTATCTAGTGTGAATGTGAAACAGCAAAAGGAACCAAGGAGATGTCTTCCCAGAATCATTGGAGCTGTGCAGATGTTGGCTAGGCAGGGCTTAACTTTTAGTGGCCATGAATGTGGTGCGGGAAATTTTGATCAAGTTCTGAAGTACAAATCAGAGGATGAGCCCTGTCTAACCAAGTGGTTGACAGGTGGTAGGAAGGATTTATATACTTCATGTTTGAGAGTGAAATCCTCACTTTGTTTAGCAACGTGATCATACGAGAAATAGTTGAAAACATCAGATTATTTCCACACCTGCAGTTCTCTCTGATGATGGATGGAAAAGGAGACGTGTCTGGGAAAGAGCAAGAGGCAGAGTGTTTGAGATATGTTGACAAGGATTTAGTCCCCGGTGAAGAATTTATTGGTCTTTATGAGGTTTCTTTGACAACAGGAGAAAACCTAGCAAAAGTAGTCATGGATGTTTTGCAGCGCCTAAACTTGCCTGTCACTGGGTGATAAATAGAAATAGAAAAATACAACCTCTGGCTCGCTGTGTTCATTGTGCTGCCCACTGTGTTAACCTAATTACACGAAGGTCCTGTACTGCCTCACCAATCATTCAACTATCATTTGTTGGCAATGTTTTTTTTTTTTTTCGTAAATGACTTCTAACAAAAACAGACATTAAAAGGGTCAATATGTAGCTGATACCCCCCCAGACGAACCATCCCCCACACTGTTGAAAAGCTTGCCAGCTAAAAGCTAGCTTCTTTACGTAATGAAGCAGGCCTAGATGTTTCTTAGAGCAGTGTTCACATTAAGCTCTTTTCTAACAGTCGTCACTTAAATGTCCTCGCATCAAACAGCCAAAACACAACCCTTTTTTGTTATTGTGTGTGTGTTGGCCTGGGCATGGCTCTCCTGGCTCCCGGCTCTACATTCCTATCTGCAATCAGCTCATCACCTGTCCCAGTCTGCTCACCTACCTCATCAATTCATCAGCCTGCAGTATATCTACCCCGGCTCTTCACCCACTCATCTACAGATCATTGTATCCACTTAAGTGGTAGCTTACACTCTGACCTTGTCTCGATATTTTTCCTAGTCAGTTGTGTATTAACTGTCATCTCTCTCCCCAGTACTCCTGGACCACTACTCACCCGCCTGCCTGCCTGCATGCCAGCTCTCCAACCCACTACCGTCTGCTTCCTCCTGCCAGCCCTCACCCCTCTCCCTCACTCATCTCAGCCCTCCAGTCCTCTGCCTCGGCCTGCTTCATTCCCGCATCATCCATCTCCATTCCCCCCACTTTCCTAGCAATAAAGCCGTCTTCATCCATACCCACGTTGGTCCGTGTTTGCGTTTGGGTCCACCTCGCTACACACAACATTTTTCTTTGAGAAATTCTAATCTCTCTTTGTTGTGCTGATTTTTGATTTTGTGACATTCTGCCAATGTATGTTGTTTTTCTAGTTTGCTCTCTGTAAATCTCTTCATAAACGATTTGGTACTAGCCTTTGTTATATACAGGCCAGGTTAGATTTTAATAGTGACTTAAATCCAGGATTTAGTAGTGCTGTCAATCTTAATCTATAATCCAATAAGAATTTCATTCCTTATTTTTTAATATATTTGCAAAAACACTTAACAGTTGCAGATGCCTTTATCAGCATGTGATTTTTGTCCTATAGAGAGTGCTCTAAATAGAGAAATAATAACCACAAATAATGTTATTAAGTTCAAGAAAGTCACCTGCACCACTGCACAGTTTATCTACAACCAAACTGTCTGAGCAGGACTTGATATGGTTTCTTATTGTCCAATTCCTTGTAATTTTAGAACATCTGACTTTCACACATACATACATGAGGGTAGGCGGTATTCACTGTAGTTACTGGACGTCCATGTTTTCTCCATGTGTTGTGTACCAGCAGCTGCAACTTCTCCCTCCTTGTTTTTGGCGTTGTATCTTTCCTGAATACCACCTACAAACCTGCCGTTGTGGTCCAAGGCAGCAATAACTGTGAGGTGCTGCAGTAAATATAATACTTAACCAGGTGGCTGCATTCGGGAGTACAGAGTGGCAGGGGAAAATCAGCATGTGTCTCTCAGTGAAATGACTACAGGTGGCCTACAAGCTTTTATTTTCCAATATCTGGGTACATTACAGGCCAAGAAGAGTAAGGTGAGATTCAGGAATGGTAGAAAACACATTTATAAAACTATGAACACAAGTTCGAGTAGTGATTTCTGCATTTGAATATTAATGAGCATTCAACTATCCAAATTATATTCAAACTCTGAAATTGGTTCCAACAGCCCTACGACTTAGTGGACAGCTCCATCTGCTTGGACTGAACTACAAATGAGTCACTTTGATTTTTCAGACATCAAGTAGTATGTACTTTCAGTACAGACATTTCTGACATGTGATAACGCATTCATTTACAAAGAGTAATCCTGAAGTAGAGATCACTGAGGGTGAAGAGTTTGACAATGAAACTGCTGTGTATTTAGGAGTATTGTTTTAGAAAGAAAATTATTCCCAAGACTGTAGTAATATGATTGTTATATGGCAGATAAGTAGTAGGTAATATTAGATAACTATTAATCATACTGACACTATATAGTTAAAGCATAAAAGACAACCATTGTTATTATTAAGATGATTCAGGTCTCAAAACACAAATGACCCTTAAGGGGTGAACTAATTATCAATAAAATAGTTGAAATATAAAAACAGACACACACTTAACTGTCCACTTATTAATCAAACCAAAGTTTGCATGAACCAATCTGCAAACTGCACCTGAACACACTGATTTTAATCCGCTGATATGAGGATAAACTTTACTCTAAATGGCTTTGGGAAAATGTGTGTGTACACTAGTGTAGGTGCTGTTTAAATGTATGAATTAAGTCTATGAGCTTCTTTATTCATGCTTCCACCAGCACTGTATTGTGTCAGGTTGTGAAGGTTTAAGTTGAAGCAATTCTCAGAATGTTTCTGTGTGTGTACATATAGCACATGTGTGTTTGTGGGTTTGTGCCATGTTGGTATTGGGGACCATGGACATATTGTACGCATCTACAGTCAGATCTCTCTTTGAGGAATTGACATTTAGTTTCAAGGTCAGTGTGGCAGTCCTGAGGCTCCAAGAAATAAGGTGCAACCACAATGTTGCCACACTGATGTAGCCTGAAACACCAAACTGACACCACCAGGGTTAGTTTTTCTTGCATAGTTCGGTTAATTTGGGCTGGTGCGATAGCTCATTTGACCTCTGGTGCAGACCAAACAAATGAATTATGGTTTGCCTGAAAATGGGGTTTTTGGTTCCCTTTTAAGTTAACATTCATCTTTTTGTTTGAGGTGTGAAAGCAAAGCACACTAAGATGCGGACCAAAATGGATGGAAGGTACCAACAGAGTTGTTACCACAGAAGTGGAAAAAATGTTTCATGGACAGACATGGGTAGACAAATATGGTATGTAAATAGGGTTTCAAGAGAGAGAGAGAGACAGGGAGAAAATAAGAAAAGACAAAAAAAAACGAAAAAAAAAACACTGCAGCCACTGTACATGATAACAACAAGTAATTTAGTGTGTACATATTTGTGTGTGCGTATGTTTATGTGTGTTTACGTGCATGTATAAGCCTGTCAAGGAATGTAGTTTAAAGCAGGGGTGGAACACTCCGACGGCACTACACCGACCCAGCCCAAGGGGGCACATGCAGAAGGACACAAGTGTGCGTGGATCCGCCTGCCCCCCCCAAACTCCCCTGTGTATATGAAGTTGCGTTGTGCTGGATGCGGAATACGTGGAATACGAGTGATTATGGTGATTTAGATATGAGGTGTATGGTGAATTCATTTGCGATTAAAATTGGGCGATCAGGTGTCCACACCTGACCCTAACGAGTGGTTGTTTTGACTTCATGACATTTTTCAGGAGGTTTGGTCCATCTGAAAAAGTTCAAAATGAATGTTAACCAAATGAAAATGCAATGAACGCTGAAATTTCACACAAGGGATAGGCAGTTTCAGTAATTTCGATATTCAAGTATTTAAAATACATTATGAATGAGTACAACAGTACTTGCACTATATCCAATGTTCTGCAAATGTTTCCAGTTGGACACAAAAAATGGACCACTTGGATTTAACAAAATGTGTACTAAATAGCCTTATCTAGCCCACTTAATAGCAGCTATATGTCTGTCTGAGAACATTAACAGTATAACACGTTCACATTCTGTTAGTAAATAGCCTACAGTGAAAACCAGATGCAGTGCAAATATATACATGCCAACAAGTCCCACTACTTGGCAGCTGCTTTAAGGCTGGAAGGTCTGTAGTAAGAGCTACCTCGCTGACACATCAGCCTTTAGTTCAACCCTACTGTCCTCGGACATCTGTCTGCTCTCGTGGCCTGTACTACAGCCAATCATGAGCTTGTAGAAGCTTTTTCCTTTCGGAAATAATAGAAGCATATATCCAGTTACTATTTTCTTTATTAGCACTAGCAGGCTAATCTTCACCACTCTGCCAATATCACCAATATCTCTGTGCTGACAGAGCTAGCAGATGATGTGATGCAAGACTGTCTGCTGTCTGTCTCTGCTGGTTACTTCTCATGCTTTAAGTACATGCGCTTACATATCAAAATAATATTTTGTAGGTATATACAGTATATATTTGTATATTTCTAAAGCCATGTTTTCTTTTGCTCAAAGTTTAGAGCCTAACTTTTCGTGCTCACGGTTCCCATGGAGGAAGTAATGCCAACTAAGTAAATACGTAAGTAAATTTTATTTCTGTAGCAATTTTCACAGATAGAAACCACAAAGTGCTACACAATAGAATAGATAGTTGATGATGAAAAGGAAGAGTCACAGAATCACGCACACCTATTCCTGAAGCCGCTTACCTGAATGAGAAGGACAAAAACACATTTTATTTACCAAGGCATCAACCAAACAGATTATAATGAGAGGGGAAGAGAAAAGCGGAGAGGAGTTGGGGGTTCTCGGCTCACATGTGTTGTATTAATGACCTAGCTGAGGTCCTTGCAACCACTGGGAGAACAACTCAGTCCTTACTGAGGGTCAAAGGACCATTCAGCCACAATGACAGAGTGTGTGTGTGTGTGTGTGTCCAGGGTGTTAATACGTAATCAGTAAGATGAAGACAAGTGTAGTCTAGGCTGCGGGGGTCACGACCTCTCATATGTGAAACACCAACGCTGATGCAGCACCGATACGTACATAGGTGGTTTCAGGTGGGAGGTGGGCCTTTGCAGGGATAAGGCCCAATTCACAGGTCAGCAGTATTAACTAAAAGGACAGAGGATAGCGGGCGGGGGACTAACTCCTACTAGTCACACTAAAAATCACAGATCAGCAATATGATGAGAGAGGGACGGAAGGGTCAAACCCTGAAAACCCCTTAGCCACACACCCCTGAAGATTAGAAAAAAATGAATTATTGAAAACACACGCACGTAGCTTTTCTTGGACTACACCATGTCCTACAGTGAGGGTGTCAATTACTTCCACAATGTCTTTTATGAGCTTTGAAGTTTTCCCATTGTTTGCTGCTTTTCCATGCTCAGACCTGTAAAGACAATTTCTTACCCACCTTCAGATATACACTATAAATACCTACAAATATAAAGAACCGCTGATCTGTTTTTAAGATTTCATTCATTCATTCATTCACTCTTTGTCCTGCCATCACACTTTGACTAATCCTTTCATTGCCAGTGTAATGCGCTTTTAAAACTTTAATGAGTTCATAACCTAATGTATCACACAGTATTAGCTGCCTATAAGATATTCATGACAGTTTTTTTTTTAATAAAGCACATAGGCCTGTGAGTGTGTGCGCCTATAGCCCTGTGTGACCATGAATATGCTATCAACCTCTAATGAGATATGGCCTGAAGTGGCCATGAGAGATTTAAGATATAGGATTATGGATATTTTACGAACCATCAAATGTGACCCTTCACCTTCTGAAATTAGATCGCATCAAAGTTGTAAAGGGACAGATGGCAAATTCAAGTAATTCAAGTTTGATGAAGTTTGACTTAACAGCTCAGACATTTTCGAAAAGCTTTTGTTTCCACTATTTAGTGTAATTGAATGACAGGACTTATTTTTGGAACTGCGATATCCTACACAGGTTAGCTGACACCAGGTCCAAACTGTAGGCGTTGGTCTGTCATTGCAATGCATTTCGATGCGGGTTTTACATTTTAAAAAAGCACTTTGTCACGTCAGCTGGGCACCGGAGACCACTTAAGTAAAAGAGAAATATTTGTAAAAGATGCAGGAATGTAAAGATAGTTTACATTCCTGCATTTGTGCCATTTAAATAGAAAATACATTTTTGACACAGACCACAAACGTCACATCCACGTCAGGTGTTGAGGATCCAGGGCAACCTGATGAGAAGTGGGCCTCTGGAACAAGATAGTCATGGACCAGGAGTGAAAACGTGGGATTAATGGAATGCTACTATGCCAGCAACCCCAGTCAGAGAAGATTTAGGCAGCGGAAGTGGGACCTATGGATGCTTCGAAATTCAACATCCAAGCTAACATTGAGCTGGAAAGGATGTGGGGTGTAAAGGCATCCATGGTACCTGTGGTGATAGAAACACTTGGGGCCGTGACCCGCAAACTGGGAAAGTGGCTCCAACCGATTCCAGAAACAAAATCTGAGATCTCTGTCAGAAGCACAATCCCAGGAACAGCTAAGATACTGTGCAGGACCCTCAGGCTCCCAGGCCTCTGGTGGAGGACCTGAGCTCAAAGGAGACACTAGACCGCCCACAAAGGGTGAGTGGGGAATTAGATAGATAGATAGATAGAGAGATAGATGGACTTAGATATAGTTATATGTGTACGTGTGTGATTTGCTTAAATATTCATACTGTACATAAATATATATGTGTGTGTGTGTGTGTGTGTTTTTTACATGATTTCTACCTTATTAAGGGGAGTGCTATAATAGTAATTATCAGGGTAATCATGGTGATTGACAAACAACAGGGGTCCATTCTAAAGCATTTTGCAACAGTTAATTGACACTTAACTGAAGTAATTTTTATTTTCTACAACGCCCTTAATTATGTTGGTGCTAGTGGTGCTGTTGGCTATAACTGCCAGACGAACCAAAATTTTGGCTTCAACAACACACACCTGCACCAAGAACAACACTGTTTGTACATGTGTGAAAATGGTAATGTTTCCACCACCTAATGACAGATGGAGAAACCAAAAAAGTGGCAAAGAAAAACTTGATTAAAACTAAAACGTATGCTTACTGCATTTTGTGGACAAAAAAAATCGACAATGACATCAATTTATAAATTAGTGTCTGGGAAATGTTTAATCGTCATTTCTAAGAGCATTGAATAAAGATAATAAAACCCCCAGAACATTTTATTTTTCACATTACTGCAGCTGTGAGGTTGAAAGATTACCCTGCACTATACTACTCCACAAAGCCATTTATATTTCACCTGACAATGAAACTAAAACCCAGGCCCTGTGTGGCCCTGACTGACTAGGCTTTTTGTCTGCTGTTAAGTATAAAGTGTTTTGTCTCACCAAATTTATCAATACACAACTGACCTTATTACTGTAGAAGTATTGATACAAATCAGAGCTGTTCACTGGCTATAGCAGCAGAGTCAAGAATTAGCTTAAATGTACATTTTGAAGCCTTACATTATGCACTGTGCTATCCTCCCACTTGCAGAACGTATCATTGCATCATCTCATCTGAAGTGTAAAAGTTGATGTTTCTCTCAAACTGCTCTAATATTTTCATTTTGATTTAGTATTAAGCTTTTTATACCTTCATAGAGAATGCTGGTTCCTGGAGTGACAGGACACGTGGAAGTCTAACAAATAATTCCCACAAGGTACTGTATCATGGGGGCTTGAAATAATGTGGCTAGTTCGGGTAATATATTTCAGTCCATATTAGGTTAAGTGGAGCGCTCTGTTGCTTCAAAGCTTTATGTGGCACTATTTTCATCTTTGTGCCCAAAGGTGTATACACATATACCTCAGGGGAGGATCAGTACATGTACATGCCCCTTCTGACACGTACACAAAGTCAGGCACTCCATCTCTTCTACGTACGCACACACAAATAGAAACACTGTGCGGGGCCATGGAACACTTGGGCGGCTGTCAGGTGATGTGCGTCAGTCCTTGGATCCTCTGGTTCCCTGGTGAGGGGAAGGAAACTAGGACAGGCCTCCGCAGAGCATACACATAGACACACACAAGGCCTTGACCCTCAGGCTATGGCATTGCTGGATATCACACACAGCTACAGACAAACGTACAAAAACAGGTCCCTAAAAGCATGTATGTAATATTGTTGTCTTGCATGTTAGATCTGTGCTTTACCTTATCTGCTACATCGGAATTCTCTCCTGGTGTGTGTTATTTGATTTTTTCTAATTAGCAAGGATATTTTATATTAATACAAATATCATCCTTATTATTTTGTTCACCAATACTGTACCACTTGGAGCTATTATTATATTATTATTATGTTTGAGATGTGATGAATTAATACAGCTGATGAATACTGCAGTTGAAAACTGTGATGCTCCGTTGCTAAAAGAAAGTGACAATGTCAAGACATCCAGTGTAAATTGAAGATAATAAACTAAAAAAAAAAAAAACAACATCAACAATGCATTGTAATTGAATGCATCTGAACATGATGATCATTGTTCAAAATTAATTTAAACTGAAAAAGTGACAGCCCTAGTGCCTGCAACTCTTTTATTCCAAAACCAAGCTGTTGTAAGCTATGCAAAATCTGGCTTGACATTGTCTTCCTTGAACACAGGACAAGATGTTGTATGAATGGCAGTATATGTTGTTCCAAAACCTGTATGTTCTTTTAATCACTAATGTCACATTAAAAGGTATGTTACAGTAGTTACCCATCCCCATGCCATCTGAAATGCTGGCTTTTGACCTAGGTAACAATCTGGATGGTCCTTTTCCCTCTTTATTATTTCCCAAAATCACTATGAAATGTGGAATTTTCCTCTTTTTTTTCACAAGGTTACAACCATTCTGTTTTTTGTTTTTTTTTTTATAATGTTGAAATGCAATTGATCAGAGGCCATGCCTGCCTGAGCTCCAAACTTTAAGGATCAACAAAACTTGACCAATTGTATTATTGTTTATTCATAGACCCAGCGAATTGACATTATTGCTCCCTCGACATTAAGTTCTCAACATTTAAACTTTATTTACGAAATTATATTTCACATTATCCTCATCATTTTGTACATAATGAAAAAAAATCTTCGTTCTCTTCTAATCTTTTCTTTTCTCATGCCTGGCCCTATTACTCTTCCGTATTAAATACATTTCATGTCAAATGTTAAAAAAAAAAAAAAAAAAAGAATTATGACATAACATTATAGAAACACAAAATTTGGGGCATTGGGGTTGTAAAACTCAGGTCTGAGTGCTATAATAAAGACAGAGTAAAAACAGTACATAGGCAAGTCTTGTTACTGAATGATCTAGTGGAAAAAATGTTGGTTTTGAATATTTTGAAGTCCCAGTGGTAATTGCAAAAACATATAAACACAGATTTCAACACAAAACCAGAATATCTTTCCACTTTCAATAAATAATATTTTTTAGTTTTTCATCTAAATATTCTTTTTCATCTTTTTTTTTAATTTTAATTGAATGAATTTTACCGCGATGGGTTAACAGTGGTTTAATTTGCCTTTAATCTTAATTTCTCCCGAGTAGCACCTCTTACCAACAACATCATTGGACCGGCAATAAGGAAGAATGTGAAAACAACATCTCAGATGTTGTCACCTGGTCACCTTGGTCAGTTGATCATCTTTTTGCATGCAGGATAAGTGTCTGGAAGTCCAGACAGACACAGACACTGTAAGTGGCATCAAGTATTTAAAGTAGTATGTGGCACAATGACAACCTTAGTACATACGGGAGGACGTGACCTGTGTACCAATTTTTCATATATGTCTCAACCACCAAGGATGCTTTCCAATGTTAAAGAGAGGAACCAATTCCTTTTGGTTCTGCTATAACCAATTGAGTGAACACATGCACACAGCGAGGGACAAAAGGAAGGGCGAGGACACAAAAAACAGGAGACAAGTGAGGCAGTTGTGCTCGCACACTGAAAACCTACCTAAAGGGTGTTTGAAAAACAGAAACTTACACACACTGAGCAGCGAGCCTGACAGCTGCTCAAACGCTGAGTCAGAGCTGCCAAAACACCAACCACTTCTTTTTCCATCATCTAAAGGGTGTCTCTAACATAAACTACATTTACAAGCATTTATTCATACTAATGTATATACTGCTAACACATTAATCACTAAATCATAGGGGGTGATGCTATATGCACGAGTAGACCTACTCTTTTTGTTCTCCGTCTCGCTCTCTCTCTCTGTGTGTCCCCTGGTTTGCTCTCAGTAGACGGTCTTCAGATGGGACTTGGGGAAAGGGAGATGAGGGGAGAGATGTGGGTGGTAAAAGTGGGTCACATGCTCAGAGAGAAAAAGAACGAAAGTGGGGGAGAGAGAGATGAGGGAGAGGGACACGCAGAGTATTACAATAATGGGGTAGGATGGGGTGATGGAGGGAGACACAAAGAGGGTGAAGGGGGAGAACGGGAAAGAGAAAGAGAATATCGAATTCCCTTGAAAAGAAGGAATGGATCAGTCACAGGCCGTTTTCCTTTCATCTGATCTCAGTGGACCACAGAACCTGGGACATACACACACAAACGTAATAATAGTATACAACACAGGGACACAGGCAAAAAACCCACAGCACATACACACACAAGCCTGCCAGACAAACCTAATAAATGCATTACCCTGTAGATTCAACAGCAACAAAGAGAAGAACGTGGCAGATGAGATTCAATAACTGCATACTGACAGAATGGTACACGACCACACACGCACAAATACACAAACACACACACACACACATACATGTAAACCCACTTGAGAGCCAGTTTAAGTAGGCCCTAATCCAGCTTCCTCGCCTGTGGGAAAAAAAAAAAAGGATGGACAGATCCCATCACATATGTGGTCCCTTTGTGTACAGGTATTGAGTGTGTGCTGTATGCCATCCCGGCATCTCCTGGGCTTCTGCTACCACCAAATTCAACTGCGGCCCTCATAGGGATAAATGCGCGCACACACATGCGCAAACACATACAGTTCATACATATGCGCATAGGTCATCTCTGAAAATGCACAGCTTTCCTCACTCCTGTCTTTCATTGATCAAGGTCAACTGTAAACTCCTGCCTAGAAGGCTGCCTAAAGCCACAGATGCACTGTGTAGGTGTGTGAGGTACATGCACAATGTGTAAGTGTGTCAATTTGAAAATGTGCACATGTCATTTGTATGTGTGTGTTGATTGGTGGGTGGGTGCTGTGCAATATCTTTAGACAACAATCCAGCAGGTCTAAAAATTAAATTAAATTATGTGTCAACTACGTTTATAATTGATTAAAATGTGCTGGCTCTTCTTAAATGTAAGGATTTGTTGCTTTTGTAGATATTTATGACAGTAAATTACAAAGAGTCTGTGGGTTTTGGGTGGATGGTGGGACAAATGACTACACGTTTCATTGATTGATTGTGAAAAAAAAATAGAAAAACATTTATTTTCTTACTTTCCCCTATTAAACACAGTGTATAAATCCTCATTCAGTTGATGTGGAAGTTAAGTTTAATTCCCAATTAAAAGTACATTTAAAGTAATAACATTCTTCATTTAAATAACTGTTTGATGTGGAAAAAAATGATAAAAGTGACTTATTGTCATATCCAAGATCATAAGTATTGCTCAACTTTTAAGTATAGGGACAATTTAACAAGACACGTACGATGCAGGTGTTCAGTATAGTTCTCAAGTTTAGTGCCAATAATTAACTGCATGTCAAGACTGAAGAAGGTTAGTGAAGACTTAAGCGTAACTTTAGCTGAAGTAAAGCTGCATCCTGCGGGATGCAGGAACAGCTTCAGGGGGGGACAGGAGCGAGAAAATATGGCCACTATCAAACAGATAAAGAGAGCTGTGGACAAGCTGCTGGCAAGAAGGCGTAATTAAATGACGAACAGCATTAATGAACTTTTTGAGTGTGTGGGACACTAAGTGTGTGAATCTTTGAGAATGATCTGATTTGATTTTACTTGTTGAGGGTCCAATTTCAATTAAAACCAAACAGTGCCACTATTTTCAGTCTCTTTCTCCCATAGACTGTGTCAAGCCATTCACCTTAGTCAGGAGTGTAATAAAGTATAGTAAAGTAAAGTATAATAACTTAAGTATAGTTCTCTGGTATAGTTTTGAGGCAATTATACTTTACTCCAGCAGTTTTATTGTTTGCACTTTTATCTATACTCATCTAAAATTTATAGGCAACTGCTGTACTTTTAAAATTCACTGTTTTACGAACTAATATTAGTTACTGATAGTTAATATTTATCTTTCAGATTTAGTTTAACCATTTGACGTGGAGCCTTTAAGGGCCCTTCTGTGTGGAGATTGCATGTTCTCCCTGTGTCTGCTTGAGTTAACTCAACGTGCTCTGGCTTCCTCCTACAATCCAAAAACACGAAAGGGGGTTTAGGTTAATTGATTACTGTAAATTGCCCATAGCTGTGAATGTGAGTATAAAAAGTTGTACTGTATGTCTCTATATATCAGCCCTGCAATGTACAGGTGACTTGTTTTGGGTGTACCCCACCTTCGCCTGATGATGCTGGGATAGGCTCCAGTCCCCACCCCTGCGACCCAGTATGGGATAAGCCGTAGTAAATGGATAGGTGGATAAAAAATTCAAAGTATAATCAAGACATCAATTATAATGTAATAATCTAGATTTATATAAAACTTGATTCTGTAAGGGAAATTCACAAGCTACTAAGCAAATATACTATATTAAGTACAGTAACACCTTAAGAAAGCGAGTGATGAACACATTCATGCTTCACAAATTATAAATATGTCTCTAGCAGGGTGGAGCATTGTTAGCTCACTCAGCTAACTCAGATCAAACAGAATCTGTTTTGTCAGATAAAACAGATTCTTAATGTTGTATTGTCTGTTGGTCTCATTACCGCTTATATGTGCTCCATTAAAAAAGTGTGCCAATGTAGAACGTACACACAATAAACTTGGAGTTTATAGTTATTACTTCATCTAATTAAAAACATGTAACTCCTGCCTTTTGACGTTGAAGAAAACTGTAGTGTGTCCACATTTGTAGTGTCTCTGGGTGCTGCACTGCCCTTCCAGTTGATGTGCACTTTTTGGCTCCATCAACATTATAATATAAAGTAATGTTTGTACAATCCATTTTTGACATTTGTGATTCAATTATCAATCATGGGATATTAATTTTAAGTTTAATCACTTTTTTTTTTAATCCTGGAGAGCCAATTTATTAATAATGGATGGCAGCTTTGCATTGTAGTGAGAGAAGGATTTCCAGCACTTTTTAGTGTTCCCAAGAAATATCCAAATCAGTGTCATCTGTGATATGAGTGTATTTCTCTTTTTGGTTGATCTTTGCAGCTCACCTGACTCACCTACCAACACTTTTTATTAATTGGTTGGTGTTTTTTTTCTATTTGCATGAGTTTTCTTAAGTTGCAGTATGTTGAACTCTAAGCCACAATACCTTTGGATTGGCAAATTTTGCATTTCATGTTTCCATATTCAGAAAAACCAGTTTGTTTGTAAAAAAATGAAAAATGGAGGCTGTGTGCCGTTCTTCTCACTGTAGTACTCAACAACAAAATAACTTAAATATATTACTCTACACACACAGAATACAGGCCCTATTGTGTATGGTGGCTGATTTTGTTGACTCCACAGTAGTACTCTGTGGCTCACCCTGGTCTTAAGCAAACTAAGGTCACTAAAACATAAACACACACACAGACTCTCAGATGGTTTCTGACCCCGATTTTCATTACCCATAGAGTCTGATTCTGTATGTGCATGTGGTTAGTCTTTTTCGAGGGAGAAAGCCCTGCATCACGAAGGGAAAACTCGATTGGGGAAAATCAAGCCAGGTACTGCAAGATGTATGAATATGTCATACACAGTGTTTCCCCTACAATGGTACGGAACTGGCAAGCCGCCTGGCCAACACCAAGCCACAATTTTTTTTTTAAATATTTGCTAAAAACTTTTCAATAACTTGTAGGGTTGGGCGATATGGTGATATAGATCGTGGGACCAGAGAAAACATCTATCAATAGATATTTTCCTCTATCATTTCTACTCTGTGACCTGACTCATAGCAGCTTTTTACACCATTTGCTACATGCAAAACATCATCTCGCGGGTCAACAGACATAGATGAGCGAGACACAGAGAATCCCCCGCAATAATCCTAGCAGTGTTAATTTTTTTCAAAATGAAAACTGTGACAAAAAATGTTCATCAGCAGCCTATTTAAATGATGAAGATGAGATGTCGATGAGCTTAAAATAAATAATTGATAACAAACTATGATGACATGTACGCTAAAGTTGCTATATGCAAGATTTTCAGTCATAATATAGCACCAAGGAACTTTTTGCTATATGTAGATGCAGAGGAGTAATGGTGTCTTGAGCACAGGCTGCAGCCACACTCCCCCTGCGTTTTATATGTGAGCTTTTTAGTTTTCTTGTTTTGGTTGCTGGCCTGGCCATGTGTGCACTGTTAGTGCTTGTGAACCCCTCCCCTGAAACTTTTGGCCTGTCCCCCCTGAGAGAGTTTGAACACAGAGTGCAGTTCACAAACTTCAGCAAATATTTCAATGTCTCTGTGACCAAAGACAACACGTTCTTTGGCTAAAAAGGCTTCAGAAAAAGACAGGCAGAGACCCAACAAGGCCAGGAAGGAGGGCCTTAAGAGATGATAACGGAATCCTGTTTGACTCAGAGACGACACCTCTTCTTCACCTCCATGTAAGTAACATGTTTGTTTTCAGTAGTAACTGGTGTTACACCAAAGTATGCCCACCTGTCGGCGTCCATTGGCGTCCATTCCCAGGAGTTAGGTTACTTCAGTGGGGCAAAGGCCAGAGCTGTGTTTACTGAACCCCTGAAGGCTAATGCCCCCTGGCAGGAGGCCTGGATGATGTATAGGCATGAAGTCTGGCCGATTTTGCCACTGTTGGGAAGAAGGCCCGCCATGGTGGCGGTGCTTCATCCCTCTCGCTTAAAGCAATCAAATCCATGGTGGGATCTAAGATGCAATTCTGGCAGGGATTCTCATTGGATTTACTTAGGCTTCATACTAAACTACCGAAGTTCTTACCGGTATTACGAAATTATTCTGCAGAGGTTTTTAATGCGATTTTTCTTGCTGTAGCCTATCATCAATGTTTGCTGGATGTAGCTATGCTAGCGGAAGCTAATAGTTGTGGCTGGATTTGTTTATTGTTGGCTCTGGTGTAACATTTTACAATGTTCTTGGTTGAAAACTTGCATGCATTACTTTACTAATTCCGTGAGCCGTATCGTAGCCTGCATTAACAATATCTCATTCTTTGTTCTAACTTTATTCACCAGGCTTCTCTAAGTAATGTGTGTTTGAGGATGATAATGCCACCTGTGGCTTAACGCCTCAGCGGGGGGTGAGTAGGCCAGCAGCCCCGCAGGCCAAAAATAAGATGAGCTTGAAGCGGACTGCTAACCACTGTCCGCTGTTTGTTCTGTCATAACTATGTCCGATCGCTTTCAATAGTACTTTTGAAATGGTGTCTTACAGCTGAATGAGCCATGGTAAAAAGTAAGAGTAGCTAGTGACAAGCATTGTAGAGTTACACTCAGAATGTGGAACGATTACTTGAGGCTATGACGGGATATATGTTTTTCTAGTTTATGTCACATTCTCTATAACAGGTAATAACTGTAACCCAGATGACCGCCAAAGGCTTGCAGAAGAACAACTCAGAAGAGGTTGTGATATGTTATTAAGAACATATTTTACGTGTTATGTAAATTGGGGGGTATTACAGATTAAATCATGTAAAATAATGTGATTGCTCAAAATGATGAATGGTTTTCATTGCCTGATTATTTTTTTTATTAATTAATTCATTTATTTCTGAAGATGGAAGTCAACTGATAGACTGACAGACACCTGATGTACACAAGCCCTCCACCTCCTTCCTCATGTCCAGCACCACCTGGGACAGTTTCTTTGACGGTTCCCCTCTGGAGGAAACTACAGGACAGTCAGAGTTCAGTGTTGAAAATTAGAATCCCCTAACTTACCCATTTTTACACACATTCATCCATGATACACTATGCACTCTATGTATCTCTTCCATGTTTGTGCACTTTGTATGTCGATTGTCTGCAATACCGATCACAAACTTGATAAGTTAGATTCAGCATTTGGAAAATGTTTTCCTTTGTGAAAGTGAAGCAAACATTGCAGATCATGACATCTTTTTACAACTACACAGAAAATTTGTATGCAATGTATAATGTAAGTAAAGTTAAATGATCACAACACTTTTTACACATTAAAATTATTTTATTAATTGTAAAGAGGAGTCATTTTATAATAGTAATAAATTGTATGTAAAATGGGGGTGCCTTTACAAGATGGCAGCACTGGTAGGCATTTTGAAGCCCTGACTTTGCACATAGCCATGAATTTTGTGTGCATAGAACATGGAATGCTACTGATCTCAGAGAAATCTAAAAATCAGCCCTGGCTGCTGGTCCAAAAGACCTCTCCCAATTTTCCATCTCTAGAAGCAGCCTCCGGAAATATGAACAGTAAAGCCAGCAATGTAGATCAGGTTATACATTGGCAAGAATATACATTGGCAATGAAAAGTTATTCATTGCAAAAACTTGTCTTGTCTCACATCAGGTATATTTATCTTATATCTGGTCGAAATATTTTATACAAAAAAAATACAGAACCTTAGTAAGAGAACACTTTGATACTTATCTCAATTTCATTAATATCAAACATTTCAGTGGAATAATCTGCCACACAGCACAATAGACATATACTGTATGTGTGTGTATATATGTATGTATGTATATATATGTATATCATTTATAGACACAGTGCACATTTTTTTAACTTACAATTTTAACTAACCCATTTCAGACAAGATGAATTTATCTAAAAGCAGTTAGTTTTCTTGTTTCATGTAGTAATATACTCTATAATGTTTGTCCATTTACATACATAAATTCAACATTGGTTTTTATAGTTTGTTGTAACTACACGTTGTAAAGGGCAGGGCATGAACCCTGGTCTCCTCTCGCTGCTGCCTCACATCTCAAGTTGCTCCCGCATCTCCTCCCTCCTCTCTGTCATGATTGCTGGCTCCCATGGCCTAAGGTAGACACTGTGGGCTGACAGTAGGCTTGGTAACGGCATCAAAATCTGACCACGCATCAGCGAATAAAAGGGGTTTCAAATTTGCAATAATAACGATAAAACACTAACATTGTGCTCTACAAGTGATTAGATCATCAAACATTTTTTTCAGATTACAAGTTAAAACACCCAAAAGAAATACACCATCGTCATGACTTAGCTGTTAGCTGTTAGTTGGATACCCAGCATGCTAAAACTTGCATTTACATAGATATAGGTCATCCGGCAGATAGAACAAATACTCTAACATTAAAAACTATGATGTAAAAATCAATATTTCCACTAACTAAGTAATAGCTAAAATGTACATCATTCTTGCTTATTTTAGGTATTTACGTCGTCACTTGACATCCACCATTGTGAAAGGGAACATTTCTTCATTTGTTCTTGTCCTCCGGGGATGCTCCAAGGTTTTACATATGGGGCTGGGGCATAGCAAGTGGAGAGCTGTTGCCTAAGCTTGGTCAACAGACCCATTTGTTTTGCTTTGAAAAGCTGAATCTCTAGTGCAAAACCTCACATATAGTAACTTAAAGTTTTCATTGACAAGACATGACTAAAATGTCAGCGGTGGAGAGACAGACATTCGGATATTCTCCTTGTCTACTCTGTCAGAATGTGAGCAATGAGTGCAGACTGGATGTCAGCAATAGTGTTTTCCTGCTCCATGTCTGTGTGGGAACAGGGGAGAGATGGTGTGAGATGGAGTGCCTCAGGAATAACCCCTTCATTTTCAGCAGCAGTAGTGATTTCATCCTATGGAGAGCAGTCACTGTGCAGATTAACACAATATGTAGAATTCAAACTCATTGCATTAAAATGTCAAAATCAGGATCTGAATCAACACCACCACTAAACATCCAAATGCATTGTTTTATAGTGGAAACATTTGGTTTTAGGGTTTAAATAATAATCCATAGGACTATCAAAATAGTTCTCAAGAGGTGTGTGGTTGTTTTGTAAAGACATTATTTAATGAAATTTACAGAAAATTTACTGTATTGTGATATCAAATAATCCATATCAGATTTTTTAGATTTTGTCCAAATAATCATCTGCACTTGGGAGCCTCTCTGTTGGCCTTCCTCTCTGTGGTTCTCTGGAGCAAAACCAAAGCACGGGAGAAAGGAAGGGGAGAGGGACAACGTGGGGGAAGAAATTAAAGACATCTGGTACACATGCATTGTCTCTATCAGCTCTTGTCACCATGCCTAAAAAAAAAAAAAATATGTATGAAACACTGCATACAAAAATTTTATGACTGAAGCAACTGAAAAGTGTGCTGACTTTTTTAAGCATAATGTTTTTCAGACAACACAATGTATTAAAACTAACTTTATTCTAATTTTCAAACTCAACCCCACTCAAATGAATGGCCTTCTTCTGTTGTTATAGAAACAAGGTACTTGGCCCCAGTCATTTAAAGGTACTTACCAACAAACTGTTGGCAAGCGTATTGCGTCACTTCCTGTTGTTTGTGTCTGGTCGTCTTGCTGTACCTTGCTAACTATCTGAGAGGGTTTTAACGACATTAATTGTTTAACTGCTGTGTATTGAAAGTGTAAACCCTGTACTCAAGCACCCTTTAGCCCGCTCTCATTTTAGTGAATTTATCGCTACTCTTCCAACCGTTCTGTGTCGTGCTAACCAACTCAGGTATTGTACCTGGCGCACAGCAATGGCTTCTCCCTCTCGTTCCCCTCTCTCTTGCTCAGTGTGTCACATGTTTAGTTATTCCTCTGCCTCATTTAGTGATAATGGTACCTGTACTAAGTGTAGTTTATTTGCTGCGTTGGAGGCGAGGCTTAGTGATTTGGAGGCTACGATCCGCACCTTGCAAACCAAACCAGTAGCTTCGCTAGCTAGCCAGCCCCCATTAGCCGGTGCGGGTCGACTGAGAGCAGCTCCCGAGCAGTCGGGAAACCAGGGAAGTTGGGTGACTGTTCGAATGAAGCATAGTCCTAAGCAGAAGCCCACGGTTCACCACCCACCCGTTAACGTTTCCAACAGATTTTCCCCACTCAGTGACGCACCCACTGAGAAACCAACTCTAGTAATTGGCAGCTCTATTTTGCGAAACGTGACATTTTCCACACCAGCGGCCATAGTCAAATGTATTCCTGGGGCCAGAGCGGGCGACGTGGAATCAAATTTAAAGCTGCTGGCAAAAAGTAAACGTAAATACAGTAAGATTGTAATTCATGTCGGCGGTAATGACGTTCGGCTACGCCAGTCGGAAGTCACTAAAGTTAATGTTGAGTCAGTGTGTGCTTTTGCCAAAACACTGTCGGACTCCGTAGTTTTCTCTGGTCCCCTGCCTAACCTGACCAGTGACGATAAGTTTAGCCGCATGTCGTCGTTCAACCGCTGGCTGTCGAGGTGGTGTCCAGCAAACGACGTGGGTTTCATTGATAATTGGCAAACTTTCTGGGGAAGACCTGGTCAAATGAGGAGAGACGGCATCCATCCTACTTGGGATGGAGCTGCTCTCATTTCTAGAAATATGGCCAGATTTATTAGTCAGCCAAATTGACAATTCAGAGTTGAGGCCAGGAAGCAGAGTTGCAGTCTTACACGCTTCTCTGCGCTTCCTTTAGAGTCATCCACCTACAACCCCATAGAGACTGTGTCTGTCCCCCGTCCACATAAATTCACTAAATTCACTAAATCAAATAAGAGTTCACATAGGAACTTAATAAAAATCAACACCACTAATGAGGCAGTTTACAAAGTAAAGAGACTTAAATGTGGACTCTTGAATATCAGATCCCTATCATCTAAAGGTGTATTAATAAATGAGCTTATATCAGATAACAATATTGATTTATTCTGCCTTACTGAAACTTGGCTGTGCCAAGACGAATATGTAAGTCTTAATGAATCCACTCCTCCCAGTCACATTAACACACACATTCCCAGAGACACTGGCAGAGGTGGTGGAGTTGCAGCCATTTTCAATTCTGCCCTATTAATAAACCCTAAGCCCAAACAAAAATTTAGTTCATTTGAAAATCTCATTCTTAGCATTTCCGATCCAACCATGAAAACTCCAATTATGTTTGTTATAGTGTATCGAGCACCTGGACCCTACACTGAATTTTTATCTGAATTTTCAGAGTTTCTCTCAGCTTTGGTCCTCAAAACAGATAAAGTCATTATTGTAGGTGACTTTAATATCCATGTAGACATTGAAAACGACAGCCTTGGTACGGCATTTCTCTCACTATTAGATTCATTCGGCTTCTGTCAGTGTGTACAAGAATCAACACACACTTTTAATCACACCCTTGATCTTGTTCTGACATATGGCATTGAAATTGAGCATTTAAATGTCTCTGCGCAAAATCTGCTTTTATCAGATCATTATCTTCTAACATTTGAATTTCTGCTCATCAACTATAAACCAAGAGTCACTAGTTATTATAGCAGATGCATATCTGAGGACACTGTTGAAAATTTTAAAGAAATTATTCCCTCTGCATTAATTTCAGTGCCATATCCCAAAATAACAGAGGAGTCATATCTTAAATTTAGCCCCTCCCAGCTTGATCACCTTGCCGATTTCACTGCCGGCTCTCTACGTGCTTCACTCGATTCCATTGCCCCAGTTAAAAAGAAAACAAAACCAGTAAAGAGACTAGCTCCGTGGTATAATCTTAACACTCGCAAGTTAAAACAGAAAACTCATAAACTTGAAAAGAAATGGCGTTCCACTAAACTGGAAGAGCCACACATGGCCTGGCAGGATAGCCTTAAAGTATACAGGAAGGCCCTTCGCCGAGCAAGAAAAGACTACTATTCAGCGTTGATAGAAGAAAACAAGAATAAGCCCAGGATCCTTTTCAGCACTGTAGCCAGGCTGACTGAGAGCCATCATTCTATTGAACCATGCATTCCTAGAGCCCTCACCTGTAATGATTTTATGAACTTCTTCAATAATAAAATTAGACTTATCAGAGAAAATATCCTACACTCCACAGATTCCAGTTCAGCAACAGGAATTATAGAGGCTGTTATTAGTCCTGATGTGTGTTTGGAAAGCTTCCATCCAATTGACCTTAAGGAACTAACGACAACATTATCTTCATCTAAATCATCAACCTGTATACTAGACCCCATACCTACTAGGTTGCTCAAAGAGGTTTTACCCCTAATTAGAAATCCACTACTAAACATTATCAATCTATCCCTTGTAACAGGTTATGTGCCCCAGTCATTTAAAGTAGCTGTAATTAAACCGCTCCTAAAAAAACCTACCCTAGACCCAGAAGTTTTAGCCAACTATAGACCAATATCCAACCTCCCCTTTCTTTCAAAGATTCTAGAGAAAGCAGTAGCGAAACAACTATGTGGCTTTCTTCAGTATAATAGTCTATTTGAAGAGTTTCAGTCAGGTTTTAGAAAGCATCACAGCACAGAAACGGCATTGGTAAAAGTTACAAATGACCTCCTCACTGCATCTGATGCAGGACTTATCTCTATACTAGTCTTATTAGATCTTAGTGCAGCTTTTGACACTATCGATCATCACATCTTACTACAGAGGATGGAACACCAAATTGGCATTAAAGGATCTGCTCTAAGATGGTTTAAGTCCTACCTATCTGATAGATATAATTTTGTTCATGTTAATGATGAATCATCAAGATATGACAAGGTTAGTCATGGAGTCCCACAAGGTTCTGTGCTTGGACCATTACTATTTACTCTATATATGCTTCCTGTAGGTAAAATTATTAGAAAGCACTCCATACATTTTCACTGTTATGCAGATGACACACAACTATACTTATCAATGAAGCCAGATGAAACCCATCAGTTAGCTAATCTACAGTCATGTCTTAAGGACATTAAAAACTGGATGTTTCATAACTTTTTAATGTTAAACTCTGACAAAACTGAAGTCATTGTGCTGGGCCCCAAACACATTAGAGACTCATTATCCAGCAACATAGTTAATCTGGATGGCATTGCCTTGGCCTCCAGCACCACTGTCAGAAACCTGGGTGTTATCTTTGACCAGGAGCTGTCTTTTAAATCACATGTTAAACAGATTTCAAGGACCGCCTTCTTTCACCTCCGTAACATTGCTAAAATCCGGCACATCCTGTCTCAACAAGATGCAGAAAAACTAGTTCATGCGTTTGTTACTTCCAGGCTGGACTACTGTAATTCTTTATTTTCAGGTTGCCCTAACAAAATTTTAAAAACTCTTCAGTTAATCCAAAATGCAGCAGCGCGTGTACTGACTAGAACTAATATCAGAGACCATATTTCCCCCATACTGGCTTCTCTGCACTGGCTCCCAGTTAAATTCAGAATAGAATTTAAAATCCTTGTTCTCACCTACAAAGCTATTCATGGTCAGTCACCATCTTATCTTGAACAGCTCATAGTACCCTATCGCCCATCCAGAACCTTACGCTCCCAGGATGCAGGGTTATTGGTGATCCCAAGAATTTCCAAAAGTAGAATGGGAGGCAGAGCTTTCAGCTATCAAGCTCCTCTCCTGTGGAACTATCTTCCAGTCTTGGTACGGGAGGCAGACACACTCTCTGATTTTAAGAGTAGGCTTAAAACCTTCCTTTTTGATAAAGCTTATAGTTAAGGCTGGCCTATCTAGCCCTTAGTTATGCTGCTATAGGCTTAGGTTGCTGGGGGAACACTCCATGATTCACTGAGCTTTCTTCTCTCCCCCCTCTGACTCCGACTCCTTCTCTGCTCCTGTAAATGTCCATATCCTTACACTAACTTTACTTCTTCCCCGGAGTCGTTGTGCTTTACCATCCTGCAGGTTTTTCTAGGTCGCGGTGGGAGGTGCTGCTGTGGTCCTGCCTGATGCCCCCTGGCCACATTAGGAAAGGAGATCCTGTGACTTGGATCCTGTGACTTGGATCCTAGGCTGGATTTCCAAGTGCAAATCGGGACCCACAGATCACAATGGCTTCTGGATCAATAGACTACACCTGCTTCTGGACCACTACACTTCACATATCCCTGGATTTACAGATTCTACATACTCTTGGACTCAGCAACACCCAGATCTTCCTACATGGAGTACAATGACTCCTGGACCAACAGAGTCCACCTGCGTCTGGATCACTAGACTTTCCATACATCCGGACTCATAGAATCCACAGACTCTGGGACTCATGGATGTTTTATACATTCTAAATGAACTGTTGTTATCATGTTTTTGTGTTCTGTACAAGTGACATTTATTGCACGTCTGTCCGTCCTAGGAAGAAGGATCCCTCCTCTGTGGCTCTTCCTGAGGTTTCTTATTTTCCCTGTTTAGGGTTTTTTAAGTTTTTCCTCACCCGGTTCGAGGGTCTAAGGGCAGAGGATGTCACATCTGTACAGTTTGTCAAAGCCCAGTGAGATAATGTGTAAATTGTGATTTCGGGCTATACAAATAAAATTTGATTTGATTTGATTTGAAGGTGTCTTTGGTATGCTCAACTTTAGCAAAAAAAACAAAAAAAAACAAAAAAAAAACAGAATATGATTAAATCAAATCAAATTTTATTTGTATAGCCCGAAAGACGTGCAATAAATGTCACTTGTACAGAACACAAAAACATGATAACAACAGTTCATTTAGAATGCATAAAACATCCATGAGTCCCAGAGTCTGTGGATTCTATGAGTCCGGATGTATGGAAAGTCTAGTGATCCAGACGCAGGTGGACGCTGTTGGTCCAGAAGTCATTGTACTCCATGTAGGAAGATCTGGGTGTTGCTGAGTCCAAGAGTATGTAGAATCTGTAAATCCAGGGATAGGTGAAGTGTAGTGGTCCAGAAGCAGGTGTAGTCTATGGATCCAGAAGCCATTGTGATCTGTGGGTCCCGATTTGCACTTGGAAACCCAGCCTAGGATCCAAGTCACAGGATCCAAGTCACAGGATCTCCTTTCCTAATGTGGCCAGGAGGCATCAGGCAGGACCACAGCAGCACCTCCCACCGCGACCTAGAAAAACCTGCAGGATGGTAAAGCACAACGACTCCGGGGAAGAAGTAAAGTTAGTGTAAGGATATGGACATTTACAGGAGCAGAGAAGGAGTCGGAGTCAGAGGGGGGAGAGAAGAAAGCTCAGTGAATCATGGAGTGTTCCCCCAGCAACCTAAGCCTATAGCAGCATAACTAAGGGCTAAATAGGCCAGCCTTAACTATAAGCTTTATCAAAAAGGAAGGTTTTAAGCCTACTCTTAAAATCAGAGAGTGTGTCTGCCTCCCGTACCAAGACTGGAAGATAGTTCCACAGGAGAGGAGCTTGATAGCTGAAAGCTCTGCCTCCCATTCTACTTTTGGAAATTCTTGGGATCACCAATAACCCTGCATCCTGGGAGCGTAAGGTTCTGGATGGGCGATAGGGTACTATGAGCTGTTCAAGATAAGATGGTGACTGACCATGAATAGCTTTGTAGGTGAGAACAAGGACTTTAAATTCTATTCTGAATTTAACTCTATCAGATAGGTAGGACTTAAACCATCTTAGAGCAGATCCTTTAATGCCAATTTGGTGTTCCATCCTCTGTAGTAAGATGTGATGATCGATAGTGTCAAAAGCTGCACTAAGATCTAATAAGACTAGTATAGAGATAAGTCCTGCATCAGATGCAGTGAGGAGGTCATTTGTAACTTTTACCAATGCCGTTTCTGTGCTGTGATGCTTTCTAAAACCTGACTGAAACTCTTCAAATAGACTATTATACTGAAGAAAGCCACATAGTTGTTTCGCTACTGCTTTCTCTAGAATCTTTGAAAGAAAGGGGAGGTTGGATATTGGTCTATAGTTGGCTAAAACTTCTGGGTCTAGGGTAGGTTTTTTTAGGAGCGGTTTAATTACAGCTACTTTAAATGACTGGGGCACATAACCTGTTACAAGGGATAGATTGATAATGTTTAGTAGTGGATTTCTAATTAGGGGTAAAACCTCTTTGAGCAACCTAGTAGGTATGGGGTCTAGTATACAGTTTGATGATTTAGATGAAGATAATGTTGTCGTTAGTTCCTTAAGGTCAATTGGATGGAAGCTTTCCAAACACACATCAGGACTAATAACAGCCTCTATAATTCCTGTTGCTGAACTGGAATCTGTGGAGTGTAGGATATTTTCTCTGATAAGTCTAATTTTATTATTGAAGAAGTTCATAAAATCATTACAGGTGAGGGCTCTAGGAATGCATGGTTCAATAGAATGATGGCTCTCAGTCAGCCTGGCTACAGTGCTGAAAAGGATCCTGGGCTTATTCTTGTTTTCTTCTATCAACGCTGAATAGTAGTCTTTTCTTGCTCGGCGAAGGGCCTTCCTGTATACTTTAAGGCTATCCTGCCAGGCCATGTGTGGCTCTTCCAGTTTAGTGGAACGCCATTTCTTTTCAAGTTTATGAGTTTTCTGTTTTAACTTGCGAGTGTTAAGATTATACCACGGAGCTAGTCTCTTTACTGGTTTTGTTTTCTTTTTAACTGGGGCAATGGAATCGAGTGAAGCACGTAGAGTGCCGGCAGTGAAATCGGCAAGGTGATCAAGCTCGGACGGGCTAAATTTAAGATATGACTCCTCTGTTATTTTGGGATATGGCACTGAAATTAATGCAGAGGGAATCATTTCTTAACAAACAACAAAGGCAAATAAAGGTGAACCTGATTGGCTGATTGATTAGATGCATGAAAATGCACGACAGATGTATAAATTATACCTATTAATCCTAATTCAGACCCTTTGTTGAACTGATCAATGTGTTTAATGTAGTGAGTTCCTGGGAACCACAGGTGATGATTTGAGTATGTCCCTGGCAATTTCAATGGGTCCCCAAATTTTTATTTTGAGTATTCAAAATTAATCAATATATTCATGTACATTCAAAATGTATCTGAAATTAAACAAATAAAATTCCAAATCTGAAAAGTTTATTGCGAAACAACTGTCCAAGCATGACATACAAAATTCAAATAAAGTAGAATTTTGTAGCAACATAAAGAACACCAAAAATAAATTATCAATAGAAATGCTGATTTTTACACATAAGCAAAACATTTTCATCACCATGACAGTCATGATGAGTCAACAAAAAACTGCAACCAAAATTACACCAACATCTTGTAGTCTGAAGATCGATAGTCAATAAATTGATTAATTTGAGAAAGGTTTTGCTTGTAGGATGGAGGCTCTTCTTTTTCCGTGGGCTTATCGGGATCAGTAGAGGAGGAGGAAGAGATAGGCGCAAGCAATGCTGAGGTATTCTGGGAAGGCCGATATGAGTCAAGGAGGGGTGAAGAGTTAGAAGCAAAAATCTTCTCTGCATAGGCCCCGTTTATACGGCACCGTTTTTCGGGTGAAAACGCAAAACTTTAGTTGCGTTTTGGCTGTCCGTCTACACGAGAACGGCGTTTGCGGTGCTTAAAAACAATTCAGAAACAGACTACAGAGGGTAAAGATTTGAAAATGCCCCCGTCTCCGTGAAAACAAGCATGCGCATCAAGGTTGATGTCAATTTTTTTCACTCGCTGTAGCACAGATATTTTTTTATTGCGCCGAGAAAAGTGTCTCCACGATTCATCATAAAATCAAACTGCCAACATCTGGCCTGTACTACATCGTTTCTGGCGCTTCGTGCGGTGCACGGAGATCGTTTTCAAAACGTTGCCGTCTGTCTGCACGGTGAACTATTTGAAAACGGCCACTGAAAACAAAACAGAACGTTGTCGTGTAAACAAGGCCTTAATTTTCTCCAGCAGCTTTTTCTCTCTCGTTGGGACTCAAAGAACCTGATAATATTCAATAATCTAGATTTTTCTATGAATTAAGTATGTTATTAATTTGGTCATTGTTCTACTGAATCAGATTTGTGCCAAAAGACCAAACAAAACTTTTAAACATGAAACAAAAATGAAAATTTGAGAGAAAATAAATGTCTCTTAAACAAATGAAAAGTCATCTGAAAAGCAAAACTTGTAATCTGCAAATTACTTGTGTGATCAAACATATTATTGTTCTTTGAGAATGTATTAATTTGTTTAGAGTTCTCTCTGCTTAGTCTCACTCCCACCTCTCTCGCTTGCAATCTCTTGTTTCCTTTGTTGTTTTGGCACAATCCTCTTGTGTGGGTGGGGTTTTCATGGCTACCTTCAGCCAATGGCTTCAGCCATTGAACTTCTGGCCTCGGTGAAGTGATACACAGACCGGCATTAAACTTGGCTTGTACACTGCTTAACAAAGCGCTGTTAACTCTACACTTAATAATGTGTATTGGTAATGTCTGTTGTTTAATTTCATACTTTATTAGACATTTAGATTCTATGCTTTTTTAATTAAGAGTCAAAACTAAACTTAACTCCATAGTAGGTTTTTATACTGATTGTTAGCCAAGTATTTGGTTAGTGTCCTGTGGCTGCACGTGTGCTGCATGGATAGTTTTAGTTACTTAACACAGTAAATTATTCCTGGAATTAGTGGAGGCTAAAGGCCCTTACATATGAGAGCTGTCTCACTGCTGTCTAGTATCGAACTATATATAATATATACAGTGGGGTAAAAAAGTATTTAGTCAGCCACTGATTGTGCAAGTTCTCCTACTTAGAAAGATGAGAGAGGTCTGTAATTTTCATCATAGGTACAGTTCAACTATGAGAGACAAAATGAGAAAAAAAAATCCAGGAAATCACATTGTGGGATTTTTAAAGAATTTATTTGTAAATTATGGTGGAAAATAAGTATTTGGTCACCCACAAACAAGCAAGATTTCTGGCTCTCACAGACCTGTAACTTCTTCTTTAAGAAGCTCTTCTGTCCTCCACTTGTTACCTGTATTAATGGCACCTGTTTGAACTCAATTTATCTGTATAAAAGACACCTGTCCACAGCCTCAAACAGTCAGACTCCAAACTCAACCATGGCCAGGACCAAAGAGCTGTCGAAGGACACCAGGAAGAAAATTGTAGACCTGCACCAGGCTGGGAAGAGTGAATCTACAATAGGCAAGCAGGTTGGTGTGAATAAATCAACTGTGGGAGCAGTTGTAAGAAAATGGAAGACGTACAAGACCATTGATAATCTCCCTCGATCTGGGGCTCCACGCAAGATCTCATCCCGTGGGGTCAAAATGATCATGAGAATGGTGAGCAAAAATCCCAGAACTACACGGAGGGACCTGATTAATGACCTGCAGAGAGCTGGGACCAAAGTAACAAAGGCTACCATCAGTAACACACTACGCCGACAGGGACTCAAATCCTGCAGTGCCAGGCGTGTCCCCCTGCTTAAGCCAGTACATGTCCAGGCCCGTCTGAAGTTTGCCAGAGAGCATATGGATGATCCAGAAGAGGATTGGGAGAATATCATGTGGTCAGATGAAACCAAAATAGAACTTTTTGGTAAAAACTCAACTCGTCGTGTTTGGAGGAAGAAGAATGCTGAGTTGCATCCCAAGAACACCATACCTACTGTGAAGCATGGGGGTGGAAACATCATGCTTTGGGGCTGTTTTTCTGCAAAGGGGACAGGACGACTGAGCCGTGTTAAGGGAAGAATGAACGGGGCCATGTATCGTGAAATTTTAAGCCAAAACCTCCTTCCATCAGTGAAAGCATTGAAGATGCAACGTGGCTGGGTCTTCCAGCATGACAATGATCCCAAACACACCGCTCGGGCAACGAAGGAGTGGCTCCGTAAAAAGCATTTCAAGGTCCTGGAGTGGCTTAGCCAGTCTCCAGACCTCAACGCCATAGAAAATTTGTGGAGGGAGTTGAAAGTCCGTGTTGCCCAGCGACAGCCCCAAAACATCACTGCTCTAGAGGAGATCTGCATGGAGGAATGGGCCACAATACCAGCTACGGTGTGTGCAAACCTGGTGAAGACTTACAGGAAACGTTTGACCTCTGTCATTGCCAACAGAGGTTATGTTACAAAGTATTGAGTTGAACTTTTGTTATTGACCAAATACTTATTTTCCACCATAATTTACAAATAAATTCTTTAAAAATCCCACAATGTGATTTCCTGGATTTTTTTTTCTCATTTTGTCTCTCATAGTTGAAGTGTACCTATGATGAAAATTACAGACCTCTCTCATCTGGCTGGGCTTGTGTCTCCTTCAAGCTTGGGTCCTCTACCAGAGGCCTTGGAGCCTGAGGGTCCTGCCCAGTATCTTAGCTGTTCCTAAGATGCGCTCTTGTTGTTTCTATCTTGGATAGTGGCTCCGATGCTCACTAATCCTCGGCCTTTCTCATTCCGCTTAGTGTACAGCCTCAGGTCTGGACTTGGGGTAAAAATCCTCTATGCATGGTGAGGAGCTTCCTTGTCTTGATATCTGTGGTTTCTATCTCCTCCTTTGGCCAGGTTATTATACCAGCAGGGTATCTGATGTTGGGCAGGGCATAGGTGTTGATGGCTTGGATCTTGTTCTGACCATTCAGCTGACTTCTCAGGACCTGCCTTACTCTACGTAGGTACATGCTGTATATGTATATATAAAATGTATATATGAGTGCAATAGTGATTAAGAGAAACATACCGGCTTGAACGTCGCCCAGGTCAACAAGGTCTTCGTCAGGTGTTGAGGAAACAGGGCAACCTGATGACAAGCGTTACTGGAACAAGACATAAATGGAGCAGTACAGGCTCATAGCCCTGGCTGGCTGCCTGAAGAGGTACACTAGAGACGTGGAGGCCTGGAGAATCAACAGGATGTTCACCACTGAACCATCCAAAGTGTACTCTCAGTGGGAAGGGAATAAGATGAGGACAGACCCAACCAGGGGTGAGACTGAACAGTACTGGAAGGGCATATGGGAGAAAGAGGCATCACCTAACACCATGCTCAGTGGTTGGTGGACCTGAGAGAGGACCACAGCCATCTCCCAGAACAAGACCCAGTAAACATCACAATGGCAGACATCCAAGAATGAGTCCCAGGGATGAAGAGCTGGACAGCACCAGGCCCTGACATGATCCAGAGCTACTGGCTAAAGAAGCTAACTGCACTCCATGAACACCTGGCAGCTCAGATGAACCAGCGGTTGACCCAAGGCAGGACAGTTCTGATCATGAAGGACCCCCAGAAGGGAACGATTCCATCCAACTACCAACCAATAACCTGCCTCTGCACGACATGGAAGCTCCTGTCAGGCATCATTGCAGCCAAGATGAATAGGCATGTGGCTCAATACATGAGCAGGCCCCAGAAATGGGTTGGTAGTGACACCATAGGAGCCAAACGCCAGATACTGATTGACAGGGTAGTCTCTAGAGACTGTAAGACCAGGAAGACCAACCTGTGCGCTGACTGGATTGACTAAAAGAAAGCCTATGACTCAATGCCATACACATGGATACTGGAGTGCTTGGAGCTATACAAGATCAACAGGACAATAAGAGCCTTCATGAAGAACTTGATGGAGCTGTGGAAGACTACTCTGGAAGCCAATTCAAGGCCAATTACCCAAGTTAGGATCAAGTGCGGCATATACCAAGAAGATGCCCTATCCCCTCTGCTGTTCTGCATTGGCCTGAACCCCCTCAGCCAGATCATGACAAAGAGTGGCCTCGGATACCGGTTCAGAAAGGGAACAACGATCAGCCACCTCCTCTACATGGATAACATCAAGCTGTACGTGAAGAGCGAGCGAGACATCAACTCACTGATCCACATCACCAGGATGTACAGCACTAACATTGACATGTCATTCGGGCTACATAAGTGTAACGGAATAATATCAAAGAAAGGCAAGATGATCACAACTGAAGAGGCTGAACTACCAGAAGGCAACATAACCAATATTCAGGACAGCTACAAATACCTTGGGATCCCACAGGCAAATGGGAATCATATAGAGCCCCAAAGAAGTCAGCCACAGCCAAATACCTACGTAGAGTAAGGCAGGTCCTGAAAAGTCAGCTGAATGGTCAGAACAAGATCTGAGCCATCAACACCTATGCCCTGCCCGTCATCAGATACCCTGCTGGTATAATAACCCGGCCAAAGGAGGAGATAGAAGCCACAGATATCAAGACAAGGAAGCTCCTCACCATGCATGGAGGGCTTCACCCCAAGTCCAGCACCCTGAAGCTGTACACTAAGAAGAAAGAGGGAGGCTGAGGATTAGTGAGCATCAGAGCCACTATCCAAGATGAAACAACAAAAATCGAGGAATATATCAGGAAGATGGCCCCCAATGATGAACTGCTAAGTGAATGCCTCAGGCAGCAGAAACCAAGTGAGGAGAAGGAAGAAGAAGACAGACCATCATGGAGGAACAAGCTCCTGCACGGGATGTACCGCTGACAGATAGAGGAAGTGGCTGATATCGAGAAAACATACAAGTGGCTGGAGAAGGCTGGTCTCAGGGACAGCACAGCGGCACTGATCATGGCAGCACGAGAACAGGCCTTGAACACAAGATCGATAGAGACCGGGGTCTACCACACCAGACATGACCGAAGGTGCAGATTGTGCAAAGACGCCCCTGAAACAGCGCAGCACATAACAGCAGGGTGCAAGATGCAGGCAGGTAAGGCATACTTGCTAGCATTACAACCAAGTGGCTGGCATAATATACAGAAACATCTGTGCCAAGTATGAGCTCGAGTTTCCAGGATCAAAGTGGGCAACACCTCCTAAGGTGATTGAAAACGACTGTACAAAGATCTTGTGGGACTTCCAGATCCGGATCGATAAGTTGGTGGTGGCTAATCAACCGGATATCTTGGTGGTCGACAAGCAGGATAGCAAGGCGGTAGTGGTAGATGTCGCAATTGCATCCCAAATGATAGCAACATCAGGCAGGAGGAATATGAGAAGCTCAAGAAATACCAAGGGCTGAAAGAGGAGCTGGAAAGGATGTGGGGAGTAAAGGCATCAGTGGTACCAGTGGTTATAGGAGCACTCGGGGCTGTAACCCCCAAGCTGGGAGAGTGGCTCCAACAAATCCCAGGAATAACACCTGACATCTCTGTCCAGAAGAGAACAATCCTAGGAAATAGCTAAGATCCTGCGCAGGACCGTCAGGCTTCCAGGCCTCTGGTAGAGGACCCAAGCTTAAAGGAGACACTAGACCGCCCACAGAGAGGGCGAGTGGGGAATTTTACATATATATATAACAATAGACACTTTTTATGTCAGCAAATCCTGACAATTAAAATAGTTGTAGATTGAATTTCAAATTGATCTGTTGCAGCTCCAATTGATAGTTTTCCTCATACATTTTCCATATTACTTTTAGACATTTTTACTCAAACAGGCAGAGTTCTCTAATCTACTCAAAAACTTAAGAAGTTAACTTTTCTCTTTGCTTAATGCCGAGTTGGTTCTGCCAAGTTGACACTGCTTGAAAAGCACTCCCATCTTCCTCCCCATTAAAACCCAGTTATATATCGAGATAGGGCAGGGCATTCTTTGATCAGAAGATCAGAAGTTTGATCCCCAACCTTTGTAGTCAGTATGCTGAAGTGTCCTTGATAGTGAATCCCAAACTGTACCAAAAAGCTTAAGTACGGTGTGTGAATGCATGTGTTAAAGTCTCTTGACAAGTAGGTGGAAATTTAGGTGATACCGATACCACCAGAGAATAAATGTGTGTATGAATGCGTGAAGGTGACAGACTTTGTGAAGCTTTTTGAAGAGTCAAAAAAACATCATAGTCACTATTTAAATTCAAGTCCATTCATCAATATTAAGTTGAAACTTTCATACACTTTGACCTGGCAGCAATCCTCCTGTTGGTCTCCAATAACATTTTTTGTAGTAAATGTCAAAAAAACATCTACATGAATGCACCCAAATTTCTGAGCAGACTATTGCATTGCAATAAGAAGGTCAATGCTGTTCACTTAACTGATTGTGAAGTTTTAGTGTTTAGTGTTACAGTTGATCAGTGTAAGCTATAATTGAATTGATCCTAGAATCGATAAAATTAGTGTTTCCCATAAATAGTCTTTACTTGGGAATTAAATTAAGACAAATTGTATGCCAGACATGCGTAACACAGCAATTGATTAGGCAATGTTACATCAAATTCACAGGCAAACTGGCCATGTTGGATGTGTTAAGAGAGCCAGAGAGCATCACAAATAGGATGCAAATAGGGTTGGACTACTAATATAGTTAGGTCCAGAAATATTTTGACAACGACACAATTTTCAGCATTTTGCCTCTGTACACAGCCACAATAAACCTGAAATAAAACAATCAAGATGTGACCAAAGTGCAGACTTTCAGCTTTAATTTAAGAGGTTTAACAAAAATATGTCATTCTTGAAGTCAATTTATACAGACCACCTTCATTTTCAGGTGCTCAAAGTATTTGGAAAATTGACTGAAAAGCAGTTTCATGGCCAAGTGGTGTCTGTTCCCTCGTTATTTCAAGACAAATGAAGCAGTAAAAGATCTGGAGTTGATTTCAGGTGTTGACTTGGCATTTGGCAGCTGTTTCACTAGGTCTACCAATAGTAAGTCAATGAGATATCAATGTAAGTGAAAGGCCATCAGTAGGCAAAAAAATCTAAATAAATCAACTAGAGATATAGCAAAAACTTTACGAGTGGCCATATCAAAAGTTTGATACAATCTTAAAAAGAAAAAATGGACTGGTGATCTGAACAACATCAAAATACCTGAAAGATCATGGAATACAAATTAAGTGGATGATCCAGAATTGTTTCCTTGGTGAAGAAAAACCCCTTCACAGAATAGAGACAAGAAGTCAAGAATACTCTGAAGAAGATAGATGCATCACTGCCAAAGTCTACAATTAAGAGATGCTTTATGAATTTTAATAAAGAGGGTTTACAACAAGGTGCAAACCAATGGTAAATTTCAAGAAAAAGAAGACCAGATTACACTTTACCAGAAAACATCTAAAAAAGTCTCCTCTGCTAATAATAAAAATGGTGACTGGAGATATGACCCCATTAAGTTTTGTGGAAGGAGAAGCTGATGGTTGGCCAGAATACAAGCCACAAGAGTGGAAAGATGTATGAGGACAGAAGACCTGAATTAAAGGCTAATGAGTGAAGCGCCAACGAGTTAGCTCTTATTGCAGACCTTACAACCTTAAAGCAGCTGCCAAGAAGTGGGGCCTGTTGGTGAAGGTGTGTGTCTGTGTACATTTGAAACTGCACCTGGTTTCCACTGTTGGCTATTTTATTTACAGAAAAGTGTTATTATAGTGTTATTCTCCGACAGTCACATAGCCGTTAGCAGGCTATTGAGTAAGCATATAATGAGAATTGGTTCTGCACCCTGCAATCCCGTGTTTATCTTTTACAGTAAAAAATTATAGAAGTACTTGCTCATAAGGTATTGTGAGTATGCGAATATTGAAACTACTGAAAAGCCCATCGCTAGTCAATAGTTCTTCCTTAACAGTTATTATGTTAAAAAGGGATATTTATAGAGTGACCGTAATCTATTTAATTTTCTTTTTTATTAATTCTTTTGAGTGGTCATTCGTTTGAAATAAATGGTAAAATAATTGATAAACCTTTGACTAGTTTATTATGAGCCTGTCTGTCATATGCTAAGTATAAAAAAAAAAAAAAAAATGATCTCTTAAAATTTCTTACTGCTTTGAAAATGTAGTGTAAATTTCAAAACCATAATCACACCCAGGAAGGACATGAAACATGGAAATTGTTACACTGGGTTTGCCACATCTGGTTGATTGTGATCAAAGACGTATTCATGTGCATCCAGGAAAGATCCTGTGCCACAGAATTACTTTTATGTGTGTTTAATGGGAACCAGCGGACATGCAAGGCATTAGAACGAGACAAGGGTGAAGATCAACAGCTCTCTTTCCAAAGCATACAGGCACTGACATCAGATCCTATGGGGTAACAAGAGATCTTTCTTTCTCACAAACACACACAGACACACAGACTGTAAAACATGACTGATAAGCTACTAAATCCCCATCCATCCATCCATTTTGTAGCACTTATCCTGTTAGGGCTGGGGGGGTCGCCAGTTCATCGCAGGACTGACATATAGAGACAAACAACCATACACTCACATTTACACCTAAGGGCAATTTAGAGTGACCAATTAACCTAATCCCCAGTTTGCATGTTTTTGGACTGTGGGAGGAAGCCGAAGTACCCGGAGAGAACCCACGCAGACACAAGGAGATCATGTTAACTCCACACAGAAACACCCTGACCCGGAACAGTAATATACAGTATAACATTAATGATAATAAATAGACAATATAGAGGAGGACCAGATGTTTTATACACTACCAGCATCAGCAAAACCCCTCTCATTCAGTGATTATAGTTGTGCAACCTCTACTCATTCAAAATATAAGTTTTGTTTTTTTTTCTTGGTTAGTTTGATCAATTCCAGATTTATATGACTTACAGGTTCTGTTCAACATTTGAAGTTAAAGTAATTTTTACACATTCACAGTCAGCCTGGCTGAGATTGACTTTTACGGAAGAAGACTGCACTGGGTTCATAACAGAGGACTAAATAGAAGCATCAGTGTGAAAAGATGAAATAATTGTTTTTATTTCTATTATCTTGTTTCAATAATCAAGTTTTCAAAGTTAAGAGAAACATATACACACTAATAGAGGAGAGGAAAGGAGGGGAATGGAAGTCAGTGGACTGTGACACTTCACACATAAGGGAGGACTGAGGATAGATGAGGGGATGAATAGGGAGTTGGTGAGAGAAATGGAGAGACGAAGGAACAGGGAGAGGGAGCTGCATCCAGCTGTTTGCCCATCCCAACTTTGCTGTAATGAGCCCATGTTTGGTTCTATGGAGCATCACCAACGCCTCATCTAACTTCTCCAAACTCTAACAAGCCAAACTGTTATTTAGATTTA
>KV751352.1:6667160-6681225 GCA_001698575.1 Mola mola
AAGAAGTTAGGGGGCATTGAATTTCATCCAATGAGATTGAAGTAGGCAAGGGGGGCTGTTACCTCAAACACTTTAGATGCAAAAATGAATCCAGAAGAGTTTTTGACTGTCCAGGATGTAACATTTTCAGCCGCAGCAGCAGCAGTAGCAACAATGCATCTAGGTGTGAGTCCACCTCCTTCACAGACACCTCCCCTCCCCTTCACACTGTCAGTCCTTGAGACAGTCATAGAGAACAGATGGATCCTAAACAGGCCAAAGCAACTCCGATAGAGTTTTGCCTTTGTACGTATGTCCTATGTTAAAATTCTGTGAAAGTAAAGAAAGACCTTGAGCACTACTATAATGCCAGTGATGAACCAGAGGTCAACAAAGGTCTTTTTAATTTGAAAACGTAGGACTTATGACCGTAACCACATTGGTTGCTAAAATGTTTCCTGCATGTTACATCTTAGCCCCCCTAAAAATGGCGTGCTAGGGCGCCTGCACCATGTCCTGCCGCAAGACCCTGCAGCCCATAGTGAGCGCAGCTGAAAGGATCATTGGTGCCTCTCTCCCCTCCCTTGACAACATTTACATCACCCAAAAAGCTCTCTGCATCGCCGGTGATCCCATCCGTCTGTCTCACTGCTTCTTCAGTCTGCTGCCATCAGGAAGGAGACTGCGGAGTCTCCGAACCAGGACCAGCAGAATCAAGGACAACTTCATCCACCAGGCTGTCAGGAAGCTCAACTCCCTCTCTACTGCCCCCCCTCCCTCTCCTGCTGTCTGCACACTCAAACTCTGGACTCTGACCCTCCAGCCCCCATCACATACACAACGCACACACAGGACTCAGCTGCTGCACCAGCCACTTCCAGTGCACTGCAGACAGTTTAATCCATTCTGCCCTGCAACCTCTGGTTTGTGCCAATGTATACAGTATATATTTATATATTTACCTATACACTTACACTCTATATTCATATTTTAGATTTAAGTCACCTAGTTCCTTTTTAGCTTATTTTTTTCTAACGTTTACTATCTGCACCGTGGATCTGAGAGAAACGCAAGAGTTTTTAAAGTTATCCGTGGTGAGTTAGTTTTCCATAGAAATTTGGAGATGCTAGAGTCTAATGATTTGAACCAGGCTAGAGGAGGTTGGGTCGGGGCCATTGAGAAAATATTCTTAATTTTTGGCAAGACCATCACTTTTTACTGTTGCTACTCTTCCCATAAGTGATATGGGTAGACTCCTCCATCGAGTGAGATCATCCGCTATTGTTTTAATCAGGGGAACATGATTTAGCCGTGTCAGATCAGACAGCCTGGCAGGGATATGATATTGATACCTAGGTAATTAATGTTCCCTGATTGTAGCGGGGCAGTTAACGTACTCTGAAATTACGAATTTATAGGTAGAACAGTTGATTTGTTCCAATTAATAGAGTAGTTTGAAATATTTGAGAATGTATTTATGAGTGTCATTGTCTCTGAAAGAGAAATTTGGGCACTTAATGCATCATCAGTAATGCATCATCAGCATAAAGGCTTATCTTATGGTTCACATTTGTTTTAATTCCTCTAATATAATTGTTTTGCCGAATTGCAGCTGCAAGTGGCTCAATAAATATGGCAAAAAGGGAGGGGGAGACTGGACAACCCTGCCTGGTGCCCCTTTGGAGAGGGAAGCTTGGAGAAGTTTGGTCATTTCTTCTAACACAGGCACTGGGTGAACTGTAGAATAATTTGATCCAGCTTAGAAAATGATCCCCGCAGCCAAATTTTTGTAATGTAGTGAAGAGAAATTTCCAATTTACCCCGTCAAATGCTTTTTCTCCATCTAAGGAGACAATTAAGGCATATCTGTTCTGTTACAGTAATCCATCAAATTAATTAGTCTGCGTGTGTTGTTAGTGGAGTGTCGGCCCTTGATAAGCCAATATGATATCCCAATATGAGGTGTTTTTTTTTTCCAAGTCTTCTAGCCAGCGCCTTGCAGATAATTTTTAGATCTGCGTTCATAAGTGATATTGGACGATAGCAGGATGGAAGTGCGGGGTCTTTGTCTGGTTTGAGAAGGAGGCTAATATTTACACAGTTCATATTAGGAGGGAGAATAGGAGTTTCCTTAATTTCCATAAGCATTCTGTAGAATACTGGTGCAAGCTCTGGCCGGAATTCTTTGTAGAATTCTGTAGGAACCCATCTTGTCCTACAGCCTGTCATAGACTATCTTTCTAATGACTTACTGTCAGGATTTTAACAATTATGTCAAAAGGTTATTTTAGGATACACCATCCATGCCTAGAAAATCAACATGTCTTACAAACCTTTACAGCCCACATTTTAATGCTGGCTACCACTTCACTTCTGATTCCACATCCAAGGTAAGACAACCCTTATGACATCTTCAGGGTTATTTTGACGCACTTCAAAAGCTTTCGAGAGAGATCCACAACAAACAATCACTCATGAGTCACTCATGAGTAGAATGAGCTTGACTTGATGTGTAAAACTCATGTAATGCCCCTTTAACAAAGGCAAAATTAAATATGGGATTCATTTAACTGAAGACCTTCTGCTGCAATTAGATCTAGTCTGAAAACCACTGGTCTGGAGAATGGAGAGAAATTAAAAATCAGAGTTCCACTACATGTACAGACATGTCATGTTATTCCTGACAGTTAGTGTGTAAGATGTATAAGGGAGTAACAGCCACCAGGAAGGACACGTGCTGGAATTCATTGCCAACCAGTGATCAGGAAGGGGATGTAAATATGGAAACATATGGCCTGTAACCAAGATTCAATGCATCTAAAGTCAGACACTGACTTAACTAAAGCACAAGGATCGTATACAGAGCTCAAGACAAGTTTCCAGAATCCTCTCTCTCTGGAGTTCACTTTCAATCTAAAGTTATTTTCCTTAGAAATGCTAAGAGATAAAGACAGTGCTACTGTGCTCTTTTAGCTGTATACAGCAGGCCTCAACACTGCTCGGGCACTTACTCAGAGCAGGTTACTGGACCACACAGACTATCCCTAAAAACCAACAGACATGCGTTGTAGTGAGTCACCATAAATGACAAATCACTGCTACATTAGCTTATAGGCAGTGGTTTGTCATCAGGTGTGTTTCACCACCACCATCATAATCATCATCATCCCTGCGTCCATCACTAATGTCTAACAGTGACCTTTTAGGCCTCCGCTGTTGCCATGACACATTGTTGGCCCAGTTACCGACAAACCAAGTCATAACAATCACATGAAACACTGACAGCAAAGATATCCTCACCAGCAGGTGCTCATTGCGGTTTGGATCATCCTCCGCTATGGACTGGTGCCTGATGTCGGTCTCGAAGAGAAGCGAAGCAATGTCAACTCAGCTGCGGTGTAATTAAGCTAAAAGGTGAAATCCATTATTCAAAAAGTCACACACTAAAATTTAATAATATCAAAAATGAAAGATAATAATAATCGACTGAAAACTGAAATGATGCCAGACAGATGAAATTGAGATGCAAAACAGGAGAAAAGAAGTTAAGGACAAAAAAAAGTAATAGAGAGGGAGAAATAGGTCCTTAATGTCTTTTATGTGACTTAAAAGACATGACCATTGTCAAGGAAATACACAGGTCACAGCCGTGGCATAGAAAACATAATCAGGGGAATGGAAAAATATAATAAAAATCCAAGAAAAAGCTGAAGTATAAAAGTATGAAAAAGAAGAAATACTCAGTGCTGTAAAGTCCATAAAGAGCTGAGCATTTTTATCGTTGAATGGTTTAAATAAATGAAAAATTATAGTACAGTTTTGATGCTATTCTGCATAACCATCACTCAGTCACCTCCATGTCACCTGCCACCTCTGAGTATAAATATCTCAACCTGAGAATTCATTACATAAACAACTGTACTCCAGCCTGTAGTAATTTTGTTAAGTTTAGGTATTATTACGTTTGCTATTAATTGTATTGGATGGCAATGAGTGGCTTTTGTAGCATCGTAAATATATTGCAGGGGAATTTTTGGTCACATTTAACCCCTCGGGGGGGAACGTGTCTTACCCAATATATATTATAATTATTATAGACCATCCTATAGATGGTCGTGGGGTTGGAGTCCATCCTCACCTCCTCCTTTATCATCATCTACTAAACTGCTGCTGGGAAAAAGGGCAAGCCCCAGCATATTATTAGTTCTGCTGAGAATGTGATCAGCTGCAATCAACCACCCTCAGGATCTGCCCTTATCCAGGACCTTTTTTCTTTGGGACCTTGAGGCAGGCATGAAGATGTTTTGTGATGCCTCCATCCCACACAGAAAATTTGAGACACTCCCCGTCTGTCCAGCACTTGCAGACTAAAATGTAAGAATAGGTTTTTGTGGGAAATCTTGACAATAAGTACAACACGCTATTGACAGACATATCAATTTAGTATATATTGTTCATCATGCTTTTTATACTTTACTCTTTATATCTAAATTAAGTCTGACTTGCTTAGTAATCTCCTTGTTCTGCTGCTTAACCAATTATGGCATTTGGCTACATTTGAATAAATAAATGCCTTTTTTCAATCCAAAATATTTCCAATTTCAGAGCTGCAGATTTGGTTGTCAGCCTTTAGGTTATTGTAGAGTTTTTAGGCCTGTTGGTTAAAGTGGGTTGTCCTCTATGGAGCTATATCTGGGTCAAAAGTTTCATTAATTTGAAGAAAATAAATTATGATTGAAAAACTAAAATTTAAAACAGGTAAATTCAAATTTTTATTTTGAAGTTCAAAAATAGACACATTTTATTCAAACTAAAAATATGTAAATAAATGGGTGTTTTTCAGTTTGAATAGAATTTTGATTAGATTTTTTTTAATCAATTGTTCATTTTAATTTTTCACTTGATATAATTTCATATTTGTTGTCTAATTTTTTTCACTCTCAGATTTTATATTTTCATATTCAAACCTAACTTTTTCACCTTCAAGTTTCTTTTTATCTGACCTTAGTTTTCATTTCGTTTTCAGATCTCTTTTTTTTTTTCAGGTTCAGACTTTTGACCTTTATCGGGCATGGGGGGCGTGTCGTTACCTGGGAAGGGCCAAGAATCACAACTGACGCAAAGCAAACAGCTGCATCAGGAAACGTAGGTGCTCTGACAACAAGTAGGACTCAACAAATTTTAAACAGTGTATGCAGTGTGAGAAACTGGTACTAGAGACAGTTATATTAAGTGCGCCACACTGAGCCACAACCACAGTGTAACAGCTATCAAAAATGGCAGATTGTGTAGTTCAACCACCAGCTGCAGTAGCTACAAAGAAGAGGCCACCAGGACAGTCTTATTAAACCAAAACAGAATGTCTTACTTGCATGAGACTGTCACGCACATAAGACATTCTGAGTTCTGTTTTTCAAGTGGATACCCAGGAATATCTATCAACATCTAAACATGATAATTAATTTTGTAACACAGGAAGCAACATACAGATATATTTGCCTGGGGAGTTTGCCAATGTTAAGCAAAGAGTAAAGAGTTAAGTTGACTAACGTTACTCTCATGGTTCTTATACTAAGTTCAGTTTAAGTTTTTGCCATTATTTTGTGTTTTCTTTAACATATGTTCTTTAGTCATCCATTTCTGTAGTTGGGCAAAGCATGAGGTTTCTCACACAGAAGTGCTCTCCTAACCTGCTTGATTATCCATATCCAATCAGTGTCACCATGTATAAAAATCACAAGACTAACATCAGCTAAGGTAATTTGATAACAGTGCTTCTAACACTTTGCTTAACTATGGCAAACTCCTCACCCAAAGACATCTTTATTTTGGTCCCTGTGTTAAAAAAAAAAATAAAAATAAAAATCACCTGTCACCACATTATTATCAGGAGTCTGTCCTGGTGAAGCAGACACCACTGCGAGCCGTAGATGCTATGCTGCGTTCATGGTACAGTGGGTTAGTGGGAAACGCTTCTTAAAGTGTCACTTTTGCACCCTGTGGTTAAACTGCACAACCCGACAAATTTTATTGTTCTTATACAGTGAGTGTGAATAAGTCTGGTCTAAAATGGCTCACTAAGGTTCTCATACTGTATACAATGCTTAAATTTGTCGCACTTTTTGCAACTCTTCGCAACTCTTTGCTTGGCAGTCATTCGTGATTCTGGGCCCCTCCAAGGTGACAAAACTTCACCCACACCAGATAAGGGTCAAACCTGAGAAAAAAAAAATGAAATCTGAAAGTGATAAAGAAGAAAAGAAAAAAGGACTTGAAAATGAAAAAAATAAGGTTTGAATGTGAAAATGTAAAATATGAAATGGAAAAAATTGGACAACAAATATGAAAATATCCATCCAAAAAGTGAAAAATAATGAAAATTTGAATGAATTAATGCATAAAAAATATTTATTCAAAAAATTTAAAATTTAAATGCAAGTTTTATTTAAATTGAAAAAAAACATTTATTTACTTATTTTCAGTTTGAATGCATTTTGTTGATTTTTGAACTTCAAGATATATGCAGCAAGGCTAGAAGCATTGGAACAGAGTTCAAACTGTACTTTCAAGGTGTGGATAGCAAGAGAAATGGAGTAGGTATGATCCTTAAGGAGGAGTATACAAAGAAAATTGTAGTGGTGAAAAGAGTGTCAGACAGGGTCATAAGTGTGAAGCTTGAAATTGGAGGTGTGATGATGAATGTTGTCAGTGGTTATGCCCCACAAGCTGGCTGTGAGATGGAAGAGAAGAAAAAAGAAATTCTGGAGCGAGTTAGATGAAGTGGTAGAGAGTATTCCCAGTGAGGAGAGAGTGGTGATTTTAGCAGACTTCAATGGGCATGTTGGTGAAGTAAACAAAGGTGATGAGGAGGTGATGGGCAAGTTTGGTGTCAAGGAAAGGAACCTGGGAGGAAAGATAAAATAAGAATTTGCAAAAATAATGGAAATGGCTGTGGTAAATATCCACTTTCAAAAGAGGAAAGAACAAAGGGTGGCATATATGAGCAGAGCCAGGAACACACAGATGGACTACATTTTGTGGAGACAATGCAATCTGAAAGAGATTGAAGACTGCAAGATGACAGGCAAGAGTGTAGCCAGTAAGCACTGGATGGTAGTGCATAGGATGACTCTTGCGGTAAGGAGGAGGAGGAGGAGAGCAAAGGCGGAGCAGAGGATCAAATTGTGGAAGCTGAAAAAGGAAGAATGCTATGAGGACTTCAGGGTGAGGTTGAGACAGGCTCTTGTTGGTCGTAAAGAACTGCCAGATGACTGGGTAACTACAGCAAAAGTGAACAGGGAGACAGGTAGGGAGGTGTTTAGTGTGTCATCTGGACAGAGGACGTTTGATAAGGAGACTTATCATAAGGAGGAAGTACAGGAGAGTATTCAGAGGAGGAGGTTGGCAAGGAAGAAATTGGATAGTGAGAGAACGGAAAACGGTTGATAGGAATACAAGGATATGCATTGTAAGGCGAAGGTGGATGGGGCAAAGGCTAAACAGAAGGTGTATGATGAGCTGTATTAGAAGTTGGACACTAAGGACCGAGAAAAGGATCTGCATCGTCTCGCGAGGAAGAGGGATCGAGCTGGGAAGGATATGCAGCAGGTTAGGGTGATTATGGGACAAGGATGGAAATATACTAACTAGTGAGGAGAGTGAGCTGAGAAGTTGGAAGGAGTACTTTGAGGAGCTGATGAATGAAGACAATGAGAGGGAAAGAAGGGTGGAGGAGGTGGAAACTGTGAAACAGAAATTTAGAAAGATTCGTAAAGTCGAAGGGAGAAAAGCTTTGAAGAGGATGAAGAATGGAAAGGCAGTTGGTCCTGATGACATACCGGTAGAGGTATGAAGTGTCTAGGGGACAGGACAGTGGAGTTTTTGATGAAACTGTTCACCATGATATAGTGAGAAGATGCCTGAGGAATGGAGGAAAAGTGTACTTTTGCCAGTCTTCAAGAACAAGGGTGTTGTGCAGAGCTGTAGTAACTACAGAGGGATAAAGCTGATGAGCCACACAATGAGGATTTGGGAAAGAGCAGTGGAAGCGATTCTAAGAGAAGTGATTATTTGTGAGCAGCAGTATGATTTCATGCAAAGAAAAAGCACGCCATATTTGCTTTGAGAATGCCAATGGAGAAGTATAGAGAAGGTCAGAAAGAGTTGCATTGTGTCTTTGTGGATCTAAAGAAAGCCTACAACAGGGTGCCTAGGGAGGAACTTTGTTCTGGAGTGGCAGAGAAGTATGTTAGACTGGTGCCGGATATGTATGAGAGCAGCAGGAGTGACAGATGGCTTCAAGGTGGAAGTAAGACTGCATCAAGGATCAGCCCTGAGCCCCTTCTTATTTGTTATAGTGATGGACAGACTGACAGATGAGGTCAGGCAGGAATCTCCGTGGACTACGATGTTTGCAGATTAATTTTTGGATCTATAGTGAGACCAGGGAGTAGGTGGAAGAAAACCTGGAGAGGTGGAGGTATGCAATCGAAAGAAGTAGAATGAAAGTCAGCCATAGCGAGAAAGAATACATTTGTTTGAATGAGAGGGACTCAAGTGGAACAGTGAGGTTACAGGGAGTAGAAGTGGAAAAGATTCATGGGCTCAACTGTTCAGAGCAACGGGGAATGTGGTAATGAGGTGAAGAAGCGAGTGCAGGCAGGGTGGAATGGGTGAGGAAAAGTGTCAGGGGTGATTTGTGACAAAAGAGTAGCAGCAAGAGTTAAAGGAAAGATTAACAAGAGGGTAGTGAGACCAGTGATGCTGAATGGCATGGAGACAGTGGCACTGACCAAAAGACAGGAAACACAGCTGGAGGTGGCATGTTGTATCTGTAGAGAATGTTGAGATTCTTTTTGGGTGTGATTAGGATGGACAGGATTAAGAACGAGCACATCAGAGGGACAGCAAAGGTCAGACAATTTGGAGACAGTTAGAGAGAGCAGGTTGAGATTGTTTGGACATGTGCAGAGGAAGTACAGTGAATGTATTGGTAGAAAGATGCTCAAGATGGAGTTATCAGGCAGGAAACAAAGAGGAAGACCAATGTGGTGAGAGAGGACATGCAGAAGTTGGTGTGAGAGAAGAAGATGCAGAAGACAGGGAGAGATGGAAGAGGATGAATCGTTGTGGCGGCTCCTAGAAATACCTAGGTAAAGCTGAATGAGGAAGAGCAAGATAAAGAAGCAGAAGAAGAAGACGATGATGATGTGACAATGATCCTCTGTAGGGTCACAGTGGCCAGTGTCACTTGGCAAAGTTGGGGTACACATCGGACAGTCACCAGTCCATTTCAGGGTTGACGTATAGAGACAAATAAGGATGCGCACTCACACTCACAAATTAGAGTAACCAATTAACCTAATTGGTAACTCTTCCTTGTATGTTTTTGGATTGGGGAAGGAAGCTGGAGCACCTGGAGTGAAACTACGTCGGGCACGGGGTGAACATGCAAACACTACACAGAAACGCCCCTAATCCAAGCCAATAATGGAACCCAACGTTCTTGCTGTAAGATGACAGTGCTAATCACTGCACCACTGTGCTGTCCTGTGGATAAAATCTCTTGGTACACTACACTATCTGAAAGCTCAGTCCAAGGGCTCAGAGTCTGTCATGATTTTTTTCCAATGATGATGGAAGAATTTCTTCAACAATTATAGATACAACACTGTGTAAGGTCTAGAGTATTTCTATCACAGCAGTTAGTTGGTCAACATTAATGTACAGCTGACACCCCAAAATCAAGAACCCATATTTTGCTGTAGAGATGTCTGACATCTGACCAATATAATGGAACTAGGCACGTCACTTATAGTGCTCAAAGCGTTTAAAAAAAAAATACAACATTTTCCCAAAAAGTTGGAAAACTGTGCACCATACCAGAATGCGAGGATTTGCAAAACATTGTATTAATAATTATTATTTATTAATCATATTTAATTGAAAATAGCACTAATACAATTTATCAAATGTTGAAACAAAAAATTGTCCTTTTTTAGAAGTTGATGCCAACAACACACTGTTGAATCACCTGAACTTTTAACTTTAAAGTGTTTTGCAACTGAGGAGACATGCCAAAACCTGTTTTGTTAAGTATTACTGGTGCTTTTACAAATGTGCAGATTAACAATGCCATGTGCACTAATGCAGATGCTGGCCTTTGAACTGTGCACTCATAGCAAGGCTGATGGTCCCTCCACTCCTCAGCCTGGATGTAGCAACCGATTTCAAATTTTGACTTGTCAGACAATGCCAAAGTTTCCCATTTTGCGTCAATCTTTTTATATGAGCTCAGGCCCAGAGAAGGTGGTGGTGTTTCTGGTCTGGATCTGGTCTCTAAACGTTTTCCTCATTTCATGATAGAGTTTCACCTTGAATTTGTAGATGCACTGATGATCTGTGTTTACAAATGACAGCTTTTGGAATTGTTCTCTAGCCTATACAGTGATGTCACTACATAATTGTGTCTGCTTTTGATGCAGTGTCGTCTGAGGGCCTGAAGATCACAGTCATCCAGTATTGTTTTCAGCCTTGTCTCCTTGCCAAAGGAAATTTCAGATTTCTGATTCTTTTCATATTAACTGTAGAAAAATTGAGAAACATTATGCTTACATTGTTGCAGGATTTACCACCCTGTCCTTACTTCAGTACCTCTGGGAAGCTTTTTTTATACCCAATCATGTTACTAACCCGTTACTAGTTTAGCTGATTAACTTTGAGATGCTCCACCAGCTGTTTTCTTTGAACATTTCACAGCTTTTCCAGTGGCCCCTGTCCCAACATTTTTGAAACTTGTCGCTCCAATTAAGTTCTACATGAGTATTTCATTTTCAAACACAATAAACATTTTCAGTTACAATATTTTACGTTTGTGTTATTTTTAAATGAGGTTTCAATGTTTTGCAAATCATCACATTCTGTTGCTATTTAAATTTTACACAGTGTCCCAGTGTTTTTTGGAAATGAGGTATTAAATAGGAGAAATTCAGCATCAACTGGATACTCAAGATAATCCACAGTTGTGAGCAGTTGTACGTAGGAGCTGTTTACTCACTGAATAACACTAAGTCACTGCGCGGAAGGATCACATCTACTCATTGACAAGACGCTTATGCTCGTTACAGTGTGATATGTAAACATTAATGTTTTCCTTGGCTGAGCTGTGACATTAGCTAGCTACACATATAGCCCTACATCTACTCACGATCAGTAATATGGAAAGAAAATTGTTCCTACATAAAACTGCTCCCAACAAGGCCTGCAGGTTAACTTTAGTAACTAGGGCATGATTTCTGCAAATAAACATTTAGTTTTTTAAATGTAAAATTTAGGTGCATTGAGCAACACAAGCTACAGTTAAGTGTCATCTAATATAGTTTGATTATAATGGAGAGTAGGCAGACATCTGTACAGCAGGTATGTTCAAAAACACAGTGACCCACACCAAAACTAAGTAGATGCATAAAGAGAGGTAAAAGGGGAAAGTGATTTTGTGGTGAACTGTCTCCTCAACTTTGTTGCTGTTACAAATTCCCTGGTTTCAAATTGAGGATTGCAATGTTTCACAAGGCACCTCTACAGTAAGACATACCTTGTGTTAGAGTATGTGTTTGTTCTAATTGCTGCCGCATGCCATACTGTACTGTAGGTGCAGAAAAGGCTCTACACCACAGTGACATTAATGCTGAAGACGTGAGTGACAGGAGAATGTGCCATCTTATTCAGTTAGGCTAAACATCAGAGGAAGAAAATGCCACCTCGTTCATACATATTTAACAATGCTTCCTAAAGGTTAGGTGGTAGGTGACAATGAAGGTTCATTTAAAAGAGATAAGAGGTTTGCTTTTCATTATTATCATTATTATTATTTTTAATTTAGAAGAAAATAGACAGGATATAGAAAAATCAGGATAAAAACATAAACGTTTCTCTGTTCCTATCACAGGGTCCCATTACCCATGCTAGAAAATATTTTAATGTTTCAATACATTATGTAAACCACTTTAAACTGTTGTTGTGCATGAAAAGTGACTTATATAAAACCTTGCCACACATTTTAAAGTCTAAACTGTATTCATGGATGTACTGGAGTTAGAGATATACAGTGACTACTGATACTTCAGTGGTGTATCAGCTTACACAACTATGTCTTTAAATAAATGCACATTGCACAGATTTTTTTTTAGTTCACCATTTATTTATTTGTTTAATCTTTTTTGTCTGTACTAGATTATTGCAATCTGGTTAATTCACATTTAAAAAGCAGTCATTGACCAGACGCACTGAAATCAATGATATTCATTTTTACAATAACCATTATAGGCCCTATAGAGACTGGGAAAACCCAATCCAAGAAAAAGAAGCATCTGTATATTTTCTGCAGTTTATTTTGTTTGATTTCTGCTTTTCATAGTAATTACAAAAAGGAAAAAATATATAACAATATTCATAGAAATGAGATGGGGGTTTAGGAATATTACAACTGGCAAACAATCACAACACAGCACAAGTACCTACTTAGGACAAGAAATTAAAAGGTACAAAAATGAAAAAAAAAAAGCACATAGGGCACAAAGAAAATCAATGAAATTGGCACCTCTGAATTTAAATATAATAAGCAACGGAGGGGAGGGGAAAGTGAGGCTTTTTTCTATTATCTAATTTAAAAAATCCAGCACAGAGGGTTTTTTCTTGCTTTTTTATTCCTTTTCTATTTGTTAAAAAAAATAAAATGCCTGACCTGGGGAGCAACGTCTGGGAGGAAAGGAAAAGAGAAGGGGAGGTAAACAAAGCTGGTGGGGTGGTTGGCAGGAACAATACAAAATACTGCGTGTACAATACCTTTTTTCCCTCCTCTCTTTCCTTCATCTGGCTCTTACTGTTTGTCTCACCCACTTTTTCCTTTCTTTATTTAATAGCATATCCCATTAATATTCCTTTCACCTGCTGCTCGTAATAGCCGGCCAGTGGCGCGATCGTTAGAGTTTTACATGTGAGCAGCAAATGACACTTTGATTGGCTGTGATGTGGAGATGGGAGTCTCCTGCCGGCTCTGGGTCGGGGGCCCCGGCTGAGCCGAGAGATCCTGCCAGGCCTCGGTCTCATTGCGCGTGCTGACTCAGTGTGTGGTTCTGGAGGCAGAGAGGAAAAGTGAGAGAGAAAAAGTGAGAACACATGATGAGAGAAATAATGGGCTACGTGAGCGCAGTGCTTTCCACTCGCACCCCCACCCAATAAAGAACAGAAGAGAACAGAAATACAACTGCCTCCCACAGCACAGACAGCAAGGCCTCCTCGCTTTACACACTGTCTGATGAAAAGAGAAAGAAAGAACAAGAGGAGAAAAGAAGAGAAGACAAAACAAGAGGAGCAGACAACTGAAACAGTAAAGTAGAGTACTGTTGTACTACTACTAGTTTAACAGACTTAGAGCGAAATATATTTGAAATTGTGCGTAGTGGCTGTAGGACATAAATTAGAGCGCTTACACACAATGTCTGAAGGTTTACGTTGATGCTCTGCGGTATATATTTGATAGGCTTGGTTTTGCTTTAACATGGCAATTATGCCAAAACACCAAAGATCTTGCAATAACAGAGTACGATCTGTCATCTTCACCTATGTGGGCTGCTTCTCTCACTACTTGAAACTGATTGGTTAGCGTGTTGGCGGGTAGCCATTAAAATAAAGAAAAATTAAGATTAATTTTGTTGTCAGTGGCCTCGCTCTCCTGTCCTGTCCTATCTTGTTTCTCTCATCCTCCTCCAAAAATACTTGGAAAGTGTTGAAATTCTTCAACTAAAAACTTGGCTTCTTTTTGCTACTGACGCTCATAAACATTTTTTCTTTTGTTCAAACTAGAAATAACCTGAACCACGGTTCAGTTGGTTCTGGAATGAGAAAACCTGCTTTGTTATTTAGTAACAAAGGAGGTTTTACACACTGTTAATTTTTATTAGGAACACACTTTACATAGATGTATCAGGTGTTAAAGCATTTACAATTTACCAATTTATCTATTGTGGATTAAATTTGAACATTTTAAAAATGACACATAGAACATTTGCTGGGGTGCCATTGGGGG
>KV751352.1:6681242-6704097 GCA_001698575.1 Mola mola
CATCCAATAAAAGAATAAGGTGGATTTGGTCAGACCCAGATAATCACAGATCATCATACTCTTTGTTTTGGTTTTATTTCTTGTTGTGGAAACCAAACACTTCCATTTGTATATTCAGATATGTGAAACCCTTGTGTCTTTTGATATTGTGATTCATATTTTAAGGAGACTGTCTCTATACCTCCGAGATGCCTACAATCACAACTCTCCAAAGTCATCAGAGCACTACACATCAATACATAATCGTATGAAAAATACACCTTCTTGCAAAATTAAAATTCACAGCAGCAGTGAGAGCACAAAGGGAGGCTGACGCAGTAATCTGCAGGTAAAAAAGAGAGGAGGAAGACAGATTCAGAGGCTGATTTGTATACGACATGGCCAAGGCATAACATGCAGGCCAAACACACATCTCTGCAAACGCACAACTGATATGTTACACTTTATACGGTATGTTGAATGCACACACTTAAATATATGTTAAAGACCAGTACAGGCTATTTTTTGAAAGTGTTAAGAAATAAAGAAACCAAAACCTGAAAAAACATTCAGAATGATTACACTCACACATTCATGCACAAAAACACTTCTCCCCAATCAGTCCTCTGTGACTGTTCTATATCTGTTTCAATGGGGAACCGAACCCCGATAATCTGGATTTGCTAGTTCATAATTTAGCAGCATCACATCTGAAGCTGGGGGATGTTGTGTGTGTGTGTTTTGGAGAGTGTGTATGTGATGAGATGTGGAAATGATTGGAAATATTTCTCTTGGAGTTTTCTGTATGTGTGGGTTTCTCAGAGAAATTTCCACAAGGATGTTTTCTTCCTCCTCATCCTTCCCAGACTGTGAAAGTTTTCTCCCTTAGAAACATTCCCTCCCTCTCTCTCTATCTCTCCCACACACACACACATACGCCCTGAAATCTTTCCCCATCATCCCTGCTTCTTGTCACACACATACATTTGCTTACTGACACAATTCCCAGTAGGATTTTCCCAATCATCAACCTCCAATACTCAACCCCTTCCCCATCAGTATAGGCAGCTTTCTCAGATTAATTGCTCTCTCTCAAAGATAAGACTCACTATAAAAAAGACGTAAAAAGAACAGTGGATGATGGAATGAAAAAAAGAGGAGGGGACAAGGGGTGGATGGGGATGGAATCTGAAGGATTATATGTGGTTTGGGGTTGATAAATACTTATTTGTGCTTCAATATCCCTTATCTTGCTGCACATATTTTGTTGAGCCCTCTGGTATGCCACTATGTGTGCACACATACTCAATATGTGTATGTGTGGGTGTGAGAGAGAGAGAGAGTCATAGAGTAAATCCAGTACAACTGCTTACTGTATGTCTGTCACTCAGTTTAGAGGCCAAATTTGTCAAGACTGTCCAGGGGAACACAAAGGGTATTAATGACCCTCCCCCCCATTCAACGACTGTGGCAGAAGATGGTTTGAGAGAAATGGGACAGTGAAAACTGTTTGGTTCGGTGTGTGTTTCTGTGTATCTCACTGTGTGTGTAGGCCTCTCTAGTGAGGAAACAGAACTCATTGGAATCCTTATATTCAGTCCCCTGCCACTCACTCTATCCCTTTCTCTCAACCCCTCTGCTCTAGAAGCAAACTAAGAGGCTGCAGTTTGTATCACTGCCAGAAGAGGTCAGGCTCATTCCTCTTTATGAGACCATGTTAAGACAGAGGAGAGGCCTTGTATATGACCTCTACCAGTGAGGTCATACTATATATGAAGCATTAGGAATGTGAATGGATAAAAAAGGACGGAAATAGAAACGACCTAGTCATAGCAGGATTCTGAGGAAAGTGAATGTCTGTGTTTTCCCTCAGGTTCTCTGGGTCCTCATGTGGGGCATTGATTTGTAGATAAAGTGAAAGATGGAAAGGAAGGACAGAGGGAGGGAGGAAGGCTGCGGTTGCTCCCTGAAGGAACTTGCAGCGCTGCAGTGGACTGCTAGAAATAACCCAGAGGACAGGTGATAGAGCCAGGAAGGGATGGAGTTGAGAGAGGAATGAAATGGACAGATGGATGACAGCCTGTCGTGCTACACACATCATATACAAACAGCCAGACACACACACACCACCCACTTTCATTCATGTTCATTGTTGTTGGGGCTTGGTATTGCTTATGCAGTGCTGAAATCGATCAAGAGTTTTGTGTGTGTGTGTGTGTCACAGTGTGACATCCGTTTTACAGCAAAGTTATTGATATATTCAAAAGTGGTCCTGACTGTGGTCCTCGGCCTGTGATGAGTGCAGCCAACTCCACACCTGCACGTTTCACAATAAAAGCCTTCCAGCAAAGTGACTGGAAACCATCTGTAGCGCTTGGAAGGCTTCTTATTGAAAAATAATACAAAGTATATAGACATGTGCAATAAAGACACAATAAATAATGGACAGTCACTTTTCAGCTGTGCCCAACTATGCAGTGAAAATGTAACAGCATCCTGTATAATTAGCTGAAATATGAGGGTGCATTCTGCTGTATTGTACTGATTCAAATAGGAAGTGTTTGTGCTTCTTCAATATCAGGTTGTCCCCATCCTGAACCCTGTTTTGGACTTTATTTTTGTCATCTTTCTACTGTTCCTTTTGTAGCAGAGGGTGTGTATGATGTTGTGAGAACAGCCCATGCTGCGAGCCAGACCAGACCAGTCAATACGGAGGCCTGTCATTGTTTTTCCTAAACTGCTTAGAGAGAGCACGGTTAAAGCCTGCAGAGCCCTGGGCCCAGGGGAAATATGGCCATTTCGCCTTACCCATGCACAGCACTGCAACACACGCACACACAAAGCATTCAAAGCTAAGAGCACATACATACATTGAGACACAATGCCAAGAAAAAAAAAAAAAAAGCCAAATTAAAGTACCCAATAATATTCACATGCAAATACATACACACATATAGTATATATACACACACAGCCTCATTGGCCATGGGGGAAGGGTAGGACGAAACTAAGAGATAAAGAGAAAATCTAATCTGCCTCATCCATTCTGCCATCTACTGCATTATATACTCAATGTGTGTGTATGTGTGTGTGTGTGTTGTGTGTCAGAGGATTGGCTAGCATTGCTGTCACCTTTAACATGCAAGTGTAAGTGCTCCTTCAGTGTTATGTCTGCTCAACTTCATCTGTATGTCACCAACATGCAGGCTTGTGTTTGCTCTATCAGGCCCAAACAGAGGCACAGGGAAAACAAAACTCTGACCGAGAAACGTCAGAGAAGAGTGAACAATTTGACACATACGCCGATGACCCTGTTTGTGAATTGATATGTATCTCTCAGTTACAGGCATACAGGCATGCATACAACATCTGCACGCTCCAGAATGACAACATCTAGAGAAAAAGGCATCAAGACACAGGGAGAGACACTGAAACACTGCTGCTCGCACAATACTGTGTGTGCACTACACAAACATATCAGCAAGCTTCTGTCAGTGCATTAATTTGTGTCAGATGTGTATGTATGTGGGGGTAATTGGAGGCAGACCAAATGCAGTGTTTGTTTGTGAATGTGAGTCTCCACTACTGTTTTTAACACCAAATTAACCTTAATCGCCTTGTGTTCACCTTTGGGTTCAGTATATTTATAGCTCAGAGTTGACACTCCTCCAACACAGTGAATGTGTCTCTGTCTGTGTGTGTGTGTGTCTGGGACTAGCAGATGGCCTGTGTTAGCCCTCTTCCTCTGCTCTCAAGCTTGTCTTTAGCCACACCCATCCAGGACAGGATGCTACCTAAGGAGAATCTCGGAATGTTTAGTAAGAAGCAACTGGACTTCTTATCTTGTTTGAAGATGTTTCGTCTCTCATACGAAAGTCTGCTGCAGTTCAGGGTCCGTGCGGGAAACCCAGGTATTTAACTCAGAGCGGTTGGAGTCAATCACCAAAAATGAGGACGTGGTGAAAACACCCAACCTGGGGGGCGATCCTTTGGCTAGGCATCATGTGAGTCGTTAAGGTCACATGAGCCCAGGTGTGACTCACTCGAGAGTGTGACCAGTACCTCTTGTTTGACTCCAACCACCCACTGGAGCACAAACAGGGGGTAATCCGGACACTACAAGACCAGGCCCAGAAGGTTCCCTCAAGCACAGAGGGAAAACAGAGGGAATTGACACACATCAAGACAGCGCTTCTTGATGTGTGTCAATTCCCTTGATGTGGCTACCCGAAGTGGACCTTTGTCAAATCGTCCAAAAGGCGCCACAACGAACCACCCGAGGCAGAAAGTGAAAAATTGAAGAACGTGGTCATCCCATATGTGGCAGGTCTATCGGAAAAATTCAGAAGTATCTTCCAAAGACACAAAATTCGAGTTAACTTCAAACCGGGCCAGACCTTAAGACAGAGACTGGTCGACCCCAAGGATAAAACACCCAGGCATAAGCTCAGTAATGTTGTGTATGCCGTTCAAGGCTCAGAGGAGTGCTCTGACCTTTATATAGGTGAAAACAAACAGCCCCTCCACAGACGCATGGCACAACACAGGAGAGCCACCTCATCGGGACAGGACTCAGCTGTACATCTGCATCTTAAGGAGAAAGGTCACTCCTTTGATGAGTCCAATGTCCACATTCTGGACAGAGAGGACAGATGGTTTGAATGAGGAGTAAAAGAGGCCATCTATGTCCACTTGGAGAAACCCTCTCTAAACAGGGGTGGTGGACTAAGACACCATTTGTCTGCAACCTATAATGCCGTCTTAGGAGCCCTCCCCAGACGGTTTAACCCTCATACACACCTGGGCTCATGTGACCTTAACAACTCACATGATGCCTAGCCAGAGGATCGCCCTCCAGGCTGGGTGTTTTCACCACGTCCTCATTTTTGGTGATTGCCTCCACCCACTCTGGGTTAAATACCTGGGTTTCCCGCACTGACCCTCAGAACTGAAGAAGCCTTTCGGATGAGAGGCGAAACGTTTTCAAACAAGACAACAGGTCCAGTTGCTTCTTACTAAACACACCTGGATTAAGATGACCTGGATGACTGAGAACGTTCACGGACATACCTAAGGAGAAGTTCAAAAATAAACACATCTCCTGCCCTTAATATCCCACTGACACTTACGGAATAACACTTATTCCCTGCTCACCTCCCACTCCTCCTTCGCTTCTGGTCTGCCGTTGCCTCCTTCTTTCCACATCATCTATTTGTCTTTCTTCTTCTTCTTCAGCTTCAGATTATCTATCCAAAACTTTCTTTTACTCCCTTCTCTATCGAGCCAAATGACAACACTGTGTGTAGTGTTTCCCCTAGATTTACAGCTTTGTTTTAGTGGGGGGGTGGACGGACACCGACACAAACACTTAAAGGAATCGTGGTGGTCATGTGTTTCTTTTAATGACAACTGTCAATATAACAACTGAACAATTATTTGAACTATTTGAACTATACTTTATGACAATTATCCACAAAGTGTGCAGCTTTTGTCACTGCAGTGTATCTTACTTACAAAGATCTGTCTTGTACTGCCAGGGGGAGTATTTCCCCTCTGACAGCTAAGCTGAGTCAAAACCTGTCATCCAGTGGTGACTGGACTTTTGCTGCTTGTCAGGGGCAGGGCGTGCAGCACTTGGGCTCCTTTCTGTACTTGGACCCAGAGCAGGAGAGTCTCTCTGGCTACTACTTGCAGGAGATCGAGTGTTGCCATTCTCACCACCTTGGGAGTGTTTAAAAAACAATTTTTTTTGTCTGCTTTTAACACTGTTGATGCTACATATTTAAAAGAGCAACCATGTAGCGACAAAAATAACATGCCGTCGTGTAAGTAAGTTAAATAACATAAGGCTATTTAGTTTATTTAATAGAAGGACAAGATATAGACCTGTTCCATAGGAAAGGTATCCTTAAGTGACTTTTGTCCTGATATATAGAAAATATAATTGAATAGAATTAACTTGACCTTCAAGGGGGGGCGGGGCGCCACCCAATATTATGGTAAGGGAAACACTGAGGAAAAGAAGACGAAGAATAAGTTAGAGTGAGCTTCTTCAACATTCTGAATATTTTCAAGTATAACAGTATATATTTGAGTGCATGCTGAAAAACCCGTCATTTTTCACTATATTTACATATTTAAATATTTATGAAACAAAGTAATGTGGCAGGAGAGGTTGACACAGAAAGGCTAAACAAAGGAATTGGGTTTTTCCACTGTTAATGACAACGATAAAGGGGGTCATGATTTTCATTTGACTTTCAAATTTTTAAGGTCATGATTGAATTTTCAATGTCATTATATTTTTCAACACTGACAGCTAAGCAACCTTTCAACTATCAAGTCTTCATTAGTAAAGATCTGCAGATAATTGGCTGGCCAGTTATTATGAAGCAGCTTGACCAAGTTTAAACTAGTAAAGAGACTCAGAAGAGTCAGAATCAAAGCCCACAAAGGAGTTGTAGTATGTGTGTGAGTTTGATGCTCATTCCTGTGTTTGGCAGGGCTGATAGAACACTACACCATGCAGAGTCTATCCTGTTCTGTGGCACACTGCTTCTGTTCACCTGTCACAAGAACACACACACACACAAACCACATGACAGGAACATTGTTCAAGCTGTCAGAAAAGGTGCTGGCTCACAATTTAATTCCTTTGCATGTGTTTGTTTGTTTATGTCTTTCTGCAATAGCCTATTTGTCCTTCTCTTTACATCAAAGCAACAAGCATCTTCTTTTGACTCGTTTCTTTCTCTGTCTCAATGAAACCCACAGTGTATGTCGTTTTTTAACTGATTAATGGTGGTAATTCCCTCAAAGCATAGATACAAACACAAATAGGTGATTTTCTTTCATCTATACAAATGCAAACAGTGTTAACAGCTTCGGACACAATTTCAGGCGGTCAGAGGGGGGGAAAAGTCTGCCAAGAATGGTGACAGTTAGATGTGTGGATAGTATTATCTTTAACATCTTTTCAAACACACTGCTGCTGACTTTGTGATGCTTGGCAATTTGTTTTTTGTTTACTTATGTTTGTAAAGTAACTTTCATTACTACAAGGCCAATTTGAAAAAAGTCAATATAAAAATAGAAAATATATAAAATGTCAGTAACAACAGAATACAATGACTTGCAAAGCCTTTTGAACTTGTACTGTAACTGAATACAATATAAAGATATTTAACATTTAAACTGACAAACCCTTGTTTTTTTTTTAAGAATATAAGCTCATTATAATATTCACGCATGTGAAGAACATTGGGCCAGAAGAATGTGTTACATGAACATTTCTTTAATGAAATTTAGACAATTAGTGTTCCCAAATGCTTACTAATGAAATTCTGTCCTTTATATGACTCTCCTTTGTCATATTATACACTTCAAAATGCACCATACATTTTCAGTGGGAGACAGGTCTGGACTGCGGGCAGGCTCATCTGGTACATGCACTCATTTACTGTGTGATGTTGTTCTAAGGCAGCAGAATTTGGCTTGGCATTTTCCTGCTGGAACAAACAGGGTAATTACTCAAAAAGTTGTTGTCTGGATGGAAGCTTACTTAATGTTTTGTGAAAACCTGTACGTACCTCTTAGCATTAATGCTACCACCATAAATGTGTAAGTTACCCATGTCATGGACACTAACACACCCCCATACCACCATAGATGGTGGTTTATCGACTCTGGGTTGGTAACTATCTGGATGATGTTCTTTCCTCCACAGACCACGGCTCTTAACATTTCTAAACTTGGTCGGTGGTGTTTTTGGATATTGATATATGGCTTGCACTTTGCATTGGAGTCTAACTTGTAGATGTAGGGACAAACTATGTTTGTTCCACTTTGGACACAATTTGTAAATAAAGTGTTCCTGCGCTCCTAATAACTTTTGACCAATCATACAGTGCTTCCAGATGGATTGAAGGTAAAAAGTATTTAATGGTCCTAATATGTCATCTTTGATAATATTATGCACTGTAGAACATGAGATCCACAAATTTGTTTGCAAATGCATGCTGTTCTTACACTGTCATGAACCTCTCCCTGTCCTTGCTTTGTTAAGGACTGGAACTTTTAAAAATGCCCTTTTCACTCTTAATCAAAATACTATCACCAGTTCCCAATGAACCCCTTTAGCTGTGGAAATACCAGAGCATTCCACAACTCTCCCAGTCTTTTGTAGCCCCTGTCCCAAGTTGTTTGAAATGTGCTGCTAGTATAAGATTCAGGACAAACATATTTGTACAAAAATCAATGAAGCTGATGATAGGCAACATTAAATATATTGTGTTTTTGCTGTATTCATATCCAAATCCAAACCATAAAGGGTTAGGAAATTATCATATTCTGGTTGACAGAGCAACCCAATGTTTTAGAAATTGGGGTTGTAAGTTTTTAAACAATGGTCTGTAAGAGAATGTGTGATGCTCGAACGAGTAGCATGGTGTAGGTAAGACCCACTGGCTGTTTTTCCTATGTTTAGCAACATTTTTTGTTTCTTTCTTTCCCCTGCTGCAAATACTTTCTGGGTCTGGGGATTCAGGGACACTCACACACATACATGTGTGCATGTGTGTCTCAGGTCCCCACTCTAATAACAGAGAGTCTCCCAGTGAGTTGTGGGGCAGCTGAATGTGCTCTCCTGGAATGCCACAGGGATCTACGGATCAAATTCATACAAATACACACTAACACACACAGAGCCATGGGATACATGGATCACAGAGTACACACTATGATTTGACACAACACACACAACTGACTGCAACACCCAGACAATTGCACACACACACACACACACACACACACACACACACATACATAAAAGACCCTATTGCTAGTTCAGCCACATCCACACCTTTCCATAATTAATTTATAGTGAGACAATGAGATTCATTTCAGACAAAGACAAAGACAACATTATTTACAGACAGAGTGCTAAATACAGCTTGTTTTACCTTCAGACACACACACGCAACCCTTGCCCTGATTCAGCCGCAAGCTTTCAACAGCATGCTAAGATATTCTCTGCTCTGCAATAAAAAAAAATATATATATATATATACCAAGGTCTGGACAGCACATAGTGATTTACTGAGGAAGTGCTTCATACAAATAAATAACATGCTATTGATATAGTGGCTCTGTTGTTGGGGAATGATACAATGTATAAAACAACTGTTAGTTTAGACTGATTCTTCCTTTCTAAGATCTCTTAATTTATCCAGTCATTCATCCAGAGTGTGTGCAAGCTCTTTTAATTGTGTCTGCGCACAACTTTCAAATATTTAACACCCCTGGGTTACAGAGAAAGGAGGAAGACTCGTCTTAGGGAAACAACACATAAACAAGCCAAAGGAACCCACTCATCCATCCACACACACATCCATTTATTCATCTGACCAACAGTCCACCCATCTAGCACTGTTTAAATATTTACTAGTGCTAAAGGAAACTGAGTAGCACAAAAGATGCAAAGGCAGAAAAAACAGGTGATCAGGGGGGAGTGCAAGAATGATGGATGAAGCCAAGGATGGGTAGAAGCACTGAGGGCAGGAGCTGTACTATAGCACCGCCCAGAGGGTCAAGAAGAATATGAAAATCAAGATGCCTGTCTGAGGGAGTGTAACATGGGAGAGTCAGAACTAGGGTTGCAAAATTCCGGGAATTTTCAAAGTTGGAAACTTTCCATGGGAATTAACGGGAATTTATGGGAATAAAACAGAAATTTACGAAATTGAAGGTTGGCCCTCAACAGGGAACTTAAATATAGTTGGGGAAAATATATTGTAGCATAATCTTGGCTAAAACAACCAGATTTAATGCAAGTACACTCCTCAATCACATGCACACAGCACTGCTTACTGCAGGGCTATTGAGGCCACGCCCCCTGCATGCAACTGTGCACTCCTCCATCACATGCACAGATGATTGCTTAACCCCTGGAGGCCACACTTTTGAGCCCAAAGCACAAGACTATTGAAGCCACACAGTTGAGCCTGCGGATTATATAAAGTCAAGTAAGTTTTTTATAATATTATGGGGTAAATATATTTGATCTATAATGGTATTACTGTTTAACTTGCAAAAATTAAATAAAAATGTATTCATACAGTAGCTAGCTAGCTGGTAAGTTAGGTGCTAAATGTAAGCTATTTTTCATTTCATTGACCATTTAAGAGGCTAGCTTATTATAGCTACCTCAAATGTGATGCTGTTTCTTCTGACTCCTGCAAGACGGTTTTCTGTAACCATACAAGAATTTATACATCAATTGTAAAATATTTTGAAGACCATTCCAGTTGTTTAGCCAACTATATTTCTGTTCATGCCATTGCATTAGTGTTTTTACAAGCTTTTTTGTTATTTTATTCTACAGAAAAATGCCACGTTTGCCATCTGATGTGTGGAAGCATTTCACACAAGCTAATGTTGAAGGAAAGTCTTTGTATATGTGTAAATATTGTGGAAAGACATACGTGAAGAATGCTACAAAAATGCAGCAGCATATTGCAAAGTGCCAAAAATTTCCTCAAGGCTCAAAACATTCAGCAGACAAGAGCTCCACTCAAGGGGAAAATGATTCTGCTGTATCAGAGTCAGATACCCTCTCATCAGCTCCTGGTCCCTCTGGTATCAGAGGTTTCTTTGATTCGATGGATGAACGTAGCCAGAAAAATGAAGATGAGTGTTTTGCTCGTGCAGTCTATGCAACTGGCTCACCCCTGATGCTGCCATCCAGTGTGTACTGGAAGAGATTTTTGAATATTCTCCGGCCAGCATACACCCCCCCAACCAGGCATGCGCTATCTACTCATTTGCTGGATGATGAGTTCAACAGAGTGCACATTGTCACCACCCCTCAACCTGTATTCTACAAGAGCACAGACACAAAGGACAACAGACACACAGGCCCCTACATGGCTGATGAGCTGAAAGCAGTCATCAATGACCTTGGACCAGAGAAGGTTGCCTGGGCACACGTGGAGGAGACCTACCCTCATATAACAACCATTGGCTGTGCTGCCCATACTCTTAATCTTCCACTGAAAGACATCATTGCACTGAAGACAATGGACACACTACACAAGAGAGCTAAGCAAGTTGTGAAGTATGTGAAGGGCAAACACGTAGCTTCAGCAACCTACCTCTCAAAGCAAAAGGAAAAAAACAAGAGTACAACACTGAAGCTCCCCAGCATCACACGATGGTGTGGCGTTGTCATCATGTATGACAGTCTACTGGAGGGAAAGGAGTCTCTGCAAGAGATGGCCATATCCCAGACTGCAGGCATTGAAAGTGACATCAAGAGAATCCTGTTAGATGATGTGTTCTGGGAAAGAATGACTAGCAGCCTGAGAATCCTCAAACCAATTGCAGCAGCAATTGCCAAGATAGAGGGTGATGATGCCATCTTATCAGATGTCCACTGTCTTTTTGCTGACCTCAAAGAAGAAATCCAGACGGTCCTGTCCACTTCCCTACTACTCAAAGCAGAGGAAACTGCTGTGGTCAAGTCATTGGAGAAGCGCCGGGAGTTCTGCATGAAGCCAGTGCATGCAGCAGCGTACATGCTGGACCCAAAATATGACAGGGGCATACTCTCTGGAAAAGAGATTAACGATGCTTATGCTGTCATTACAGCCATGTCTGGCCACCTGGGCCTTGATAAAGGCAAAGTTCTGGGCAGTTTGGCGAAGTTTGGCGATATTTCCAAAATTCCCCAGCTTAACTTCCCATGGAAAGTTTCCGGAAAGTTTCCGGAAATTTACTGGAAATTTTCCGCCCCTTTGCAACCCTAGTCAGAACTGATAAAGAGCTGGATGAGTATTTGAAACAAGGTGCCCTTCTATAACAGGGAAACTTTGTCTCCAAAACCCATGAAACAGCACACACTGAAGCACTGTGTGAATGTAAATGATGAAGGGAAAAAAATTACATTTCAAAAATATTAATACAAAAATTGTAACTACTGTCATGCAAAAGAAGATAAAAAAAAGAATTAGCTAACTATTTACCTAAGTAACTAAAACAGAGAGAAACGTTGTATGTGAAGACTGGTTTTAAAGGCAAAGAGAAATTCAGAAGGACTTTACTGATCAGGGCCACAGCATTTCTTATTTACACACACACACACACACACACACACACACACACACACACACACACACACACACCAAAACATCTCTTATTTACCAGCTTACGTCTGCACTATTTATGGGACACTGGGGAGAGGCACAGAAGAGAAGGAGAGAGGAAAGGGGCTAAAATATGCATAGGGGCTGGTTCTCCTGGGACGGACGGTGGAGTCAGAGAGAGGGAGGGAGTAAGAATGAGAGGAGAGGAGGGAGAAGAGAGAGTGAAAATAGTAATATGCATGTGATGAGAAAGTGAAGGTCTTTGTATGCAAAGGGAGTGATTTAGAAGGAAAGAGGGACTGAAGAAGTGCCACAGGAAGGAGAAGAAAATGATGCAGCAATGTGTCCATGCAGCAGTGACCCTTGGGGGAGGGGGTGTGTGCGTGGCATAGGGAGGGAGAGAGAGAGACAGACAGACAGACAGAGATATACATCATGTTGACCATCCAAAGGGTTGAAAGAGGCAAAGACCTCTTCTAGCTGGCCAACCAGTCTCCTTCATCCACCCGCACCTCATTATAATATACAGATTACCCCATTTCACTTTCTCTGGCAGATGCATGAACACACACACAAGCACAAACAGCTCAGTGGCATTAACATCCATGGTTGTAGCTCTCCATCTCCCCCAGTCAGCCCTTCTGTCTAGCCCACTTAGAGAGCATTCTCATGGGGCAATAGAGCTGTGGCAGGTCAAGTTCAGGCAGCAAACTCTCTCACACACACCCACACACTTGGTCCAGGACCAAAGCATAAAAAGACAAATACAGCCACAGTGCAGCAACCAAAGAAGTACAAGGTGCTGAGAGAGAAAAAAGTTAAAGTGAGCTCAATTCTGTTGGAGTGAAAAAACAGAATTAAACTCGACCATGACTTGACCAAACTCAGGTGATTTTACTGTAAAAATGAGAATAGAATACTCTCGTCAAGTCTGGTCATCCTCCATCTCTCTGACAGATATCTTGAGCTAAGACAGATTCTTGGTCTAAGGTAGAGTAACACAGGCAAATAAAAATCAATTTTTTGTTGTATGAAAAATGTTGTGTATTATGTTTGTCTGTAACTCCACTTTCATACAACCAACCAACAAGATCAAAGCTCAAACAGTTACTCAGGACGGTGATGTGAATCAAAACCTGTTAACAGTGATTTATCTACTGTAACTTACTGTTTCATTTCAATGATTCATCAATATATAAGGACGTCTCAGTGAGACAACAGGAGATGGGTCATCTGGGATGGAGTTTGTAGAGGAGGAGTGGGGATATTTTTTTTGGCAAACACTGTGTGAATGAGGAGGTGTGTGTGAGGTGTGAGTGGTGCCTGTGTGCGAACATTAACTGACAGGGTCCAGCAGTCACCCTGCTGTTAAATGGACTGGCCAGCCATATGCCCACCACCTCCAGCCCCACATCACTGCCACTTCATGTGTGTATGTTTGGCATTTGGAAAAAAATAATCATCACTTTTCTTGTATGAAATCAATGTTGCTCTTTCAACTAGATACCAGTCAAATACAGTATCAATATATTACCAGTTGCAAAGTAGACAGTTTCTTTCTAAGAAAGAAAGAAATGAAAGAAAAATAAATAAAGAAAAATTTACTGGACAAGAAATCCACAAATGCATAGTTATAGAGAACAAGAAGCGGTAATGAGAAGTGATACTGTACGTGAATAGTTAACTTTGAACCAAAAAGTCACTTCTCCCTTTTATTTTCCCATTTTATTACAGGTTTACATGCTGTTTCCTACTGTCCTGTTTTCAGCATGTTGGTGAAGGCTATGCAGAAGAAGATGGAGAAAAATTAGCCTGTGAGAATGGGAAATGAATCAATTGTCTATTGTTTGCCTTCATAAAAAGGCATAGGTTATACAGGTTATACAGTACATACTAATTATGGTGCAATAAAGACTAGTTGGTGATATTCTCTCAATACTCTGCTAACAAGCCATGTTGATCATTTTGTTTGATATATAGCTTGTAGGCTTGTAGCTGTCCTCTCTGACAGTGTCAATAAATTCTCCTCACAACAGAGCTGTAAACTGGATGCAAAGCATTAGAGACGTTTGAATTTTTAGGTACCAACATTAACACTAGCTGCTGAATTTTGTTGGAAAGGGATGAATTCAGATAAAGGCCAGGCTTTTACATAAGCTTCCACAACAATGGTGCCATCTTTAACATACAGTTATGGTTATTGCTGCAGACAGCAGCTTAAGGACGGTTACAGGTTTCACCTTTGACAGTGTGACATATAGCTACTCTTGGGTGACTTATATCCTCTCTTCCCTCTTTTTCTTACGCGCACACACACACACACACGCACACACACACACACACACAGTCCACATACTACAGTGTGAAGAATTAGGTCAGTGACTGCACACAGTAATTTCCAAATTTACTCCAAAGACTGTACACAGACAGAAAGTCAATGTCATCACAGAGAGTGAGTTAAAGTGACCTACCTGTAGTTCTGTCTGAAAGAAGAACTTCTGCGGGCATTGGGAACAGTCATAGATCTTGTCTTCTTGGCCATGGACAGCAAATATGTGTTGCTGAAGCTTGTTGGCCTGTACAAACACTGGTAAAGGAACACATACAGCACAGATTACACATTGCAGGAAGACAATCAGCCATAGCACATTTGTTTGGATGCTTTAAAAATGATTCCAAAACCAAAACTGCAGAAAATGAGGTTAAACATCTCTCCAGGAGATGGTTGTCTATTGGGCGGAAAGGTGGAGACTCAACTTAGTTAAGGGTGTGTCTGTTTCCAGGGCCTCTAGGATAGAGTCAAATTCAGGGGCGGAAAAACGCACACAACAATAGCGGGGGAGAGCGTGCAAGGAAAGTGGCAGAGAGATGGGTGAGAGAGAGAGAGAGAGTATGATATGGGTTGGTGAGAAGGGGTAGGTGAGCAAATATGCAGTGTAGTTTCTGGCAAAATACTGTGGGTGTTGAATGAAACTCTAAACATCACAGGCCTAATTTGGTCATCCAGCATATTGTTTGGGACCTCCAGTGTATTTCAGAGATATAAATGACTTTATATAAGCCCTATTTGTAGGTATCATTGCTTCAGCTTATGCGCATGCAATTTTGTCAGTACTTCTTTAGCAGCAGCACCCTGCTGGAGTATTACTTCCAGTGTTAAACAATGAATGTGTAAAAATTGTGATCTTAGACCACAGCTTTACAGCTCATTTTCTTCATGTACCATTATCAGAGAGTCATGTCAAGTCACAACTAATATGCAAACCTTGCTGCAATATAAACATTGTTTTATATTTTAATCAAAATAGGTTTATGTGTATTATATGATGTGACCAGTCTGGTGATGAGAACGTGGGACACATCATACTTCATTGTTTCAGACTGTTGTATTACTAAGGATTGCCACTTAATTGTGAACACAATTTTGACTCCACATTCATTACATTTATTATATGAACAGAAGAAAGGGCGGAGCAACTAAACCAATTTTACGGTATCATTTATTTGTGACTTTCCACAATATCAGCATTACCTGCCACATATTAATTTTCTCTTTTTGGCATCTCTTGTCTGTCTCACAAATCGATCATTTTTTTCCAACACAAACTTTCATTGGTAAGGCCACGAGGTATATTAATAGCTTCAAAAAATGTATTCGACACAATCGAGATTTAATTACTAATGTTCTACCCCTACTATATTCTATCAATCACATGCAGAGAAAAAAAACAACAACTTTCTCTGGGATTACTTCACTTCTGTAAATGTGCTGATTTTAATGCAACTTCTCCTGTTTACAGTAGGCGTACTTGTGCCATTGTTTTAAGCTTGTAAGTGCACCTGGTTGGTGCACTATCATACAATAACACTTTACCATACGGTTTTTCTTTTTTAAATTCTTTTTATGGGCTACAGCAGAGGTCACTAATAGGCAAACCATGGTCTGGATCTGGACCCAGACAGAGTCCTATCCAGACCCACCCACAACCAATAAATGATTGATAATTGAGTCTGTTTTAAGTGGTGCATTTTTTGTGACCTTTACTCTATTGGATTAACAGCAAAGGAAACTCACAGACTAATTGCAAGTGTTGTAAATATTATCATGTGATGGCTTTCGGCCAATCAAATCAAAGTGAATGTGTTACAGACAGGAAGCAGGAGAAGGACCAGACAGTGGAAGGTGAGTCAGAGAAACTCAAGTATAATAAAAGTGAGGATGGGGTATGGTGTCCTTCATTTCTCTGGCTATTTTTGATAGAGCAATGTGTGGTGAAATCCACTTTCATGAGTCACACTGTGTGTGTGTGTGTGTGTGTGTGTGTGTGTTGCTTGTTATAGTTCCATAGTTCCAACATGTCAAACATGTTTCACAATCTTCGAAATAAACATCAGCCCGTGAATGCATCCAGGTAAGGTGAAAAATTCATCTAGCTAATGTATGCTGGCCATGGATTGCTCCATGTCTATTTTTGGTTTCTAACCAGCTCAGAGGAGAGACTGACACAATGACACATTAGCCGCCCCATCTTTCTCACTCTTTTCCAATTAACCATTATAGATTAGTTTTAATGAGCCAAACTTTACACTTTAAAAATTAACTGGATAGAGTTGATGATGATTATAAATATTTTATTACAACAGCTATATAAGAAATCTCCTAAAATTATACTTTACTATCAATTTGACTTCAAAGGGCAGTTACAATGACTATTAAAATGTGTATGTTTACAAGGTTCAATATAAAAGGCTAGGCTTACCAGTTTTATTTGCAGGGCCAAAATAATGCGTGAAAAAGGCAACAAAACATTTAATTGATGTCTTTCTTTATCGTTCTATATTATATACAATTGTGACAAAAATCATGACATCAAAATCTTATATCCTATAGCTTATATTGCGACATCCCGCCCCAGACCATTGCTTGAGAATTTTTTTTCTATCTGGACATCTCTGAATTTTAATTGAATATCAATGGGCTACAGCAATAACAAGCTTCATCCACGTGAAGCTCATCTGTTCAGAACCATGCAATAAAAAGGGCAGGCAGGTGTGTGTATAATCAGAGATCAGAAAACTGAATGACATATTGCTTCCTGTTCAGGGCACACTTGTGTCATTATTCAGAGATGATGTGCAGGTTGTTTATGCTCAATTGCTTTAATGAACACTATCTACCTCTGTTTTAGTGCCCATGTTAAACAAAAAGCAGATAGGACTTCAGTAAGTAGTTGTTTTCTGTCCTACTGTCCTTCTGTCCTTCCGTCCTTCAAGGTAAATGTGTGCATACATGTGTCTGTCTCTCACCTGTGAAGCAGACGGGACACTTGAAAGTACCTCCCATGCCTTCAAAGCTATGCTCTATCAGGTGGCAAAGCAGCTTGGCAGGTGAATCAAACATCTGGTTACACAGCTTGCACTCGTGATTGATGCCTTCTTCTGCAAATAGGAGACAGACACGCATATGTAGGCTGGATTTAGCAAAAACAAATACAGGAACATATGATTTTACCCTAGAACATTAATACAACACTCAAACAGACGCACATAGAAACATAAGCAGGCAGTAGCACATAATATACTGGTATATCAGAGAACCTACAGATGTCATAAATAAGAGGAAAATGGCAAAACAAACACAGGAGGAAATCGAAATACAATTCTAAGCCAACTACAGGAATATCAAGAGAAGTCACATATAGTTAATAACTAGTATCCACTATGTCAACAAATATTTTTTTTGTCATGCCAACAGTTCTTTTACCTTTAACAGATTTCCAAATGGAATAATGCTAACATTTCACCAAAAATAATATTACACTAATATGTCTGAAAAAGCTTTACCAAAACAAAAAAAAAACAACTTATCTAAAGCACAAAAGCTCATCGCTGTCCACTGAAAAGGATGTAAAAACCTATGGTTTGAAGGTTCTGTTGCAGAGCAGAGGTTCAGACGGACATTATAATATAGTGGGTTGATTCGCACACTCTCCTCCTCTTCCCTAGTGTACGGTCACTTTTCATTCTACCCAACATGCACATACACCAATCTTAGTGTCATGTCTGCCCCAACTGGTAATTGCCTGTCTAGCAACTGGGGCCATAGATGATCTACACTCCCGATAGCCAACTTTCCTTCCTTCCTTCTGTACTCGACATCCACCCTCAACCACTTCACCCACTCATCAGTCCCTCGCAATGCCTATTACTCCCCTCCATGTATCCCTCATCTTCCCTTTTGGTTCATCACTTGCTGACTAATTTGTGTAGGCTCGAATTCCAGCCCCTCACCCCTTGTTATTTCTCACCACATCTGTTTGTGTCCTTTTATTTTGAGTCCACAGATGTGTCATCTCTAGTTTTCATTTTAAGTGGAAATCCCCATATTTATTTTTTCTTATTCAGGCAAAATTGTCAAGATATAAATGAAGACCTTTTTCTGGAGCACTTCCTTTGTATGAGTTGTGGGTGTATGCAGCAGCTAAATGAGTGCCATGCATTGTCAATGTATCATTAGCAAATCCAAGCAGAGCTTCAGAATAAGTGGGTTATAAGCAAATTTTCATGAAAATATGACAGAAACTGAACAATGAGAAAGCTGAGATCACATGCAAATATGATCAGGTCTATCTATGACAAACAAACAAGACAAGTTTTATACTGCAGCTTCCATCTTGATTCTCACTTGGGATTATTGTTACAATCTGCTCCTGGTTTCCCCCTCAACCACCCCCACACTACCTGCTTAACTACCTGTCCTCATTAAGGTCATCAGATTCACCTGTTCCTCCCAGCTGCAATCAATTACCCAGCCTCCTTTTAACCAGCTCCTCCACACTCACTCTTTGCCAGATTGTCGTCGCGTCATGCACTACTCTCCAGCAGTCTGTTCCGGACGGATCTCCTGGTACCTGACCTGCCTTCTGCCCCTGACCACGCCTGCCCCAGTAACACTGCCTTCTGTTTTTGAACTTTGCATCTGCCTGTCTGCCTGCAGCCTGCCTGGACTCCCTCTCCGGAGACTTCTGCCCCATTCTGAAATTAGACGGTGTTCGTTGACCAGGCTTCCTGATTGTCGTCTGTTTGGACTTGTGAACATTGTAAATAAAGTTCTGAACTGTGCCGGTCTAGATTTGTGCTGTTTTTGGGTCTGCTCTCACACCTGTTAAAATTATACCAATATTTATGTCTGTCTAGTTTAAGAAGGTGTGAGTGACATTAGAGCATACGTGGTAAAAGGCCTGATTAAATTTGTGCGTTGGTAATAGATGCACACAAAGACATACACGCGCACTCCTTGAGGTTCAGGTCTCCTGTCTGTTTTCCTTCTTATCACCGTTATACCATATAAGACCAGTCCCCCAGTCACATCCACTCACTGCCACACATTCATGCACACTATGTGAGTTTACAGCCCGGAAAGATCAGATGGTGTCTTCTGCAGGCCAAACTGTAGCCCCCATTTGGAGATGTACACACTCAAACACCACAAACATAGAGATACACGTGTCTGTGTCTTTTTTCCTGTTTTGTCACTCATGTCCTGTAAGAGTGTACGTACACACACATGTTCAAACAGTGTGCAGAAATTTAGCTGCAAAGATGCAGGGGGTGGCGGGGTTAATAACATCTTCAATCATACATCCATGACCCCCTTACTGAATAGTACACACATCAACACAAAGATTCCTATCTCTCTTTGCCTAGTAGGCCAACACAAGGGTTCACTAATCTTGCCTAAATAGCTGTGGGGAAGTGTGTGCGTGTGTGTGGCTTATATGGATGGGATGGTACGCTCCATTTTCACTGTCCCAAAGAGACACACACACACACACACACACACATGCACACACACACACACACACGCAAACCTCAAAGGCTGCAAGGTTGTGTGTCCAGGACAAACTGAGACAAAAAGAGGTTCATTATCATATAATAAGAGACTGACACAGCAGGAGAGGTTCACATGGAACGAGACTCAACAGAGAGAAAAAGAGGGAGAGAGAGACAGAAGAGTGTGCAGCACTACCAGTTTAATCAGTTGTCATATTTCATATATTGATTGTCTTATTATAAAGGACTCCTTGTCTCAAAAAAAAATATACTTTAATTTTAGAATGAATTTCCCCAAAAGAAAAACATATTATTCCAACTGAACACAAGTTAAAGGGGGGGGTGGAAAGAATGAGTGCAATAACTCTAAGTGACAAAGGAGCTAAGTAACACCTATGCTTCTGTTATCTGAGTGTGTGGGTGTCTTTATGTGTGTTTCTGTTGAAGGCACCTTAAAGGCTCTTGCCCTCAGTAGGGGCAACACTCTCTTTAGATGTTGATTTAGGCTTTCCCACTTTGCAAAGTGGTCAAACATCAGCTACCTTTAAACGTACACAAGGAGGTTCCCATTAGCCATTAGTCCTTGATTTTCATCCTCATTAATACATGTGACAGTTTGTGCTCTTGAGCTGCAAAATTCTGAAGTACAAAACCACTAATTGCACGCATACCAGTAAATCAGAATGTAGAAATATGGCTAAAGGAAAGCACAGCATTCCTACAATATTATTTTTTGTAGATGTTATGATTTATGATTCTGATCCATAATCCATCAATCATTAAACCACATTTGTGGGTATCCCCCCAAAAAAATAGTGTCTACTGATGATCCATCTACTGGTTGACAGGAACCAATGGTTAGAATCGTCATTAATTTAGTCTATAAAATCATCAACGATGCTTCTTACAATATCCCAGAGTTCAAGGTGACATCTTCAGACTTTTTGACCAACCAACAATTTCAGATGGAAAAAGACTAAACTTAGGAAATCATAAATAAAGAATGTGACAAATGTTTCTTTAAGAACTTGTAACTTTTACAATTACTTGACTTGACTGTCAACATTTCATCAGCAAAAATTAAATGAGCTTCTTTTTGTGTGAAGATGAATAAAATTTTTTTTATGTGGGAAAATATGCAAGCATGTGTCCGTAGCACTGTATAGCAAAAATTTCAATGAAGCCATCATTTCTACAAAATGGATTTTAGAAGCTAATTAAAAGGTTAATCAATTATAGATTGAGAGAAAATACATGAGCTTCAGATGAGAAAAGACAAAACTAAAGTGTAAAAGCGAAAGAATTGAAGGGAAAACAGTGAGGTGCAGAGAGATAATTGGGCTGTCCAGCAGAAGGGCATGGGGAGAGGCCTCCAAACCCTGTGTGTGTCCCATGAAAGAGCTCTTTTTTCTGACAAATACGTTGTTTTGATAAGTGTGTGTGGGGACCGCAATCGCTGTGTGCTGTCCATTTCTGAGTCCCAGGCTGTGTGTGAGCGTGTGTGTGTTGTGTGTGTGTGACCCCTAGTGAGATGACAGAGTTGTACAGCATCCTGGCGTTACACTTTGTCTTACAAAGTGCATTTGATCGGTACATGCACACACACACAACCCTGGGAGGCCTATGCTGGGACAGACAACACAGGGGAGAAAGGGATGAGAGGAGAACAATGGAGAGACAGGGTGAAGGTGAGGACTCAGAGTTTTACCACACAAAAGAAAATTACATTTTTCTGTTCTTTAATGTACAACAAATCAGGTTTAAGGATTATTTTATGTAGAATTTGGATAAGGAGCATGCAGATTTTGCAAACGTACATAAAGTCTCACTCAGCCTGTCTTTCTTAAATTGCTAAGAATGTAACTGTACTGAATGTAAACATCTGTTTTAAAATACAATAAAAAAACTTTCTATATGACAAGAGTATACAATCAGAATTTCAAACATTAATTAGATTGGTCAAAGCTCAGTTCCTGCTGTGTTGACAACTACCGTGATTGCACAACTGACCTGACACAACAAATGTTCCTGTCAGGTCAGTTGCAAACATCTGTGGAGACTAGGGTACTATTTCAGATAAGAGACATCAGAGAACATTTGACCATGACATAGAATGGTCTTAAAAAGAGCATGAGAACAGAATGTATTTTAATGTGTGTAGATAGAACCAAGGTAGTAAGGAGAGAGAAGACACACAGTCTGAGAAAAGTCCAGACTGCAGGCAGACTCATCAGTCCAATTCTTACGCACCACACACACTTTCTCATTGCTCATGCTCTCCATCAGTGTCATTCTGTTGTTACCCTCCTCTCTCACTCTGCTAATTGACAAAAGGAAAGGGACCAGGTGGTATCAGCCCTTTCTCTCTCTCTCTCTTGTCTCACACACCCACACACTTATGCTGGCTCTTGCAACATGCAGCGTAACATAAATGAGCACCTTGGTTTGCATTGGGGGACAGATCCCTCAGCTGCTTCCATGCACACACACACACACACACACACACACACGCACACACACACACACAAACACACTCTTCCTTCCCTTCACATGATCCAACTTTGCACCCTTCATTTTGTATTGACTATTGGGGGGCCCTTAGGGTTCTATTCCCTATTACTACCCTTATCTGCTCCTGTCATCCTCCTCTATAGCCAAACTATGTAAAGCTGCGAGTGTGCATGTAAATGAGTGATAGAAAGTGTGTGTTTGTGTGTGTGTGTATTTGGTCCCTTACTGCAAAGAGGCTGTGAACCACGCCAGACGATTGATGGTGAATACTGTACAGCAAGGGAGAGGCAACAAAAGAAGGAGTGAGCGAGAGAGAGCGAGAGATAAAGGACCACTGTAAGAAGGGGTATGGAGTGAGGGATGTTGGGATGGACAGAGGGAGGGCAACAGAG
>KV751352.1:6704202-6719449 GCA_001698575.1 Mola mola
TGTGAGGGAAGCGAGTTTGACCCATTGGTATTGTGGGGGCTGGAGAATATACACAAACAGTCATGCACACACATAACCTGCTGTAGTGCTGGAGGGGTCCCCTGAGTACCCCCACCTTTACTCAACCTCTCCAGCTCTCTCTCTATCACACACACACACACACACAAAGAATGTTGCGGTGTTGAGGTCCCGTGAGTACCCAACACCCACACACTTTCTCCCTCCCTCTCCTCATCTTCCATTTTGCCTCCCTGATTCTGTCTCTCTCTCTCAGGTCAATGTTAATATTTTCATCATTTGTTTACTCTATATCTTCTGTGTGCTTTCTACATTTGGCTAAACAAAGACTGGAGGTCGAGCCATTGCACTTTCAAACAGATGAACCTCACATGATAAGCTCTACCGACACAACCTGGTTTTGCTCATTCAGTTCCGTCAGTCTGCTGTCAGAGGTTATCACGTTTTCCAGAAATTCCACTCTACAACTTTAATTCTGTCTCTGCATATTGTCATTTTAGGATTAAACACAATTGTATGATGTCAACTAAATGCTAAATAAATTTTCCGTTCCATCCGCGTGTTGCATTTGTATAGTAGTCAGTTATAGAAACAGGTCAGACAACATATATATTTGACCCAGTCATGATCACATTGACTTATATTAGTACTGTACATGCCAGAAATTATTCGTGAACACATAGAATAATCATTTTTAGCAATAACTTACACTTCACATCTAATCTTGAGAAGGTATGAACAACATTCATGTATAATGATCACTCCTTCAATATTGACTTATTTTTCCTTCTAACAATATGTTAAGATAAATATTTCCAGTGGAAACTCTTACACAAACACACGCACAGTTGGCAAACATGAGCAGCATATGGTTATTACTAGTTTGTGTCTGTGTGTATAATGAAAGCAAGCACAAATTGAACATTTTTGTGTGGCCCAAAAGTATATGCGTGTCTTGGAAGGAGACCGTGTGTGTGTGTATGGAAGCTTGGATTTTCCCCATCAGATTATATGATGGTAGGGAGCTGGAGTGCTCTGTGCTGTAGTAGCCAAGCACCTTTTCAGTTACATATCATACATCATCTTCTCTCTCTCTCTCACTTTCTCTCACTCTCTTAACTCCATTTGCTCTCTCTCTCTCTTATGCATCGGTTTATAACAAATGACTTCCTGTTTTCATAAAATGAAAAAAAAAAGACTGAAAAGAAAGATGAGGAAACTTAATAAGATTAAAAAGATCTTAATAAGATTTTATAAGAAATATCACAAGGGATTGCAAAGGAGAGTAATGCAGTAAGTAAAGAAACCTTTTTTTCAACCTGTGTCCACATAGCATCTGAGAAATATATTTTAAAAATATCTGAACATTTAAGAAAGACAATGAGGTACTCACTATTATTTTCTTTTAAGCAAACAAATCATTTATTATATCATAATGTCCTCTTTATCTCATCAGCCTGGTAACCAATAAAATGGAGAAGCTCAAGAAGACAGATAAGAGAAAGAAAGATCTGTTTTACACTGAATGACCACTATACCTGTCATTGACCTGACAGTCAAACTGTAAGAAACAGAGAAATGGGCATCAACAACAGCGAGCTGGAGAATGTCGAAGAATCCCATGTTGTGTTGTTAAAAAAAAGAAAAAAAAAGAAAGAGAAATAAAAACACACCAACACTGGATGTTCAGAGTCATCTGGAGAGTACTTGACCGTAACAATGAGCAGCTGACATGTCAGTCTTGTATTATCATATGTAATGAGACTTTAATTAATATTCAAAAAGGTGAGGGGTGCACATCATCACTGTAGCCGTTGAATCATCGCTCTGGACTTTCACAGGAAAATGGGGAATTACTGTTTTGACCAATTAGCACACGGAAAGACAGTAACGAACACACACACATACAGTCATATGCACAAAACTCTTTTTAGCTCGTTAGCAGGGATGAGGGTAATAAATGCAAAGTATATTTGTGTTTAGAATCTTAATTGAAAGCTTGAAAGTGGCCAAAAGGGAATAAGCCTAATCACTGTGTGAGAATAGACCATTAACACACACATAAACACAAGAAAGGACAGACACACACACACTCAAGCTTACCACGTCCTAGGATAACATTTTAAACCTCTCTCCCTCTATTCTTCCTCTTGTTTTTTTTGTTGCCACACTCATTCCAGTCCCACATCTGTTTACATATGTAAAACACAATTATAGCCAGTGGACGCTTATCAATGGTATGTGTGGGAATCAGTTTGTGTGTTGATGCTGATTAGAAGTATGGTTTGTAAGCAGAAGGAGATTTAAAACGTGGTTATGGTGGATCAGGGCATGCCTTAATTAATTACACACATTCTTCTGACAGTAACTGGTATTGCTGTGAAATTGTCTTATATATTAAACAGGACAGAAGATGTTAACACATTTCAGAAGTTAGTTTTACTTTTTTTTTTTTTTTTTACATTAATTTTAATAATGATCCTGTAATTCACAACTCACAGACAAAAATCTTTACAGAAAGAAATAATTCTATTGATAGGACTAAGATTTTGGTTACACATACACACACGAAGGAGTATGGAGAAATATAGATTTTAGCTACCAGACTTAGGTGTACGGTAGCTTAAACCTATGAACCCAATGCAAAGGATTAGCACACACACATGCACACACAAATACACACACAAACAAACCACCTATTCAAGTTAGCAAGCAAGTCTGTATCCAGGGCAAATAACCACAGCAACTGTAATCAAGGCTCTGATGTAGTTGTCAAGGTGATCAGAGAGGGTCATCCTTGACCGTCTCTCCTTTTCAGTTAAAGATTAAATCACTCTCTTTAGGACACAACTGTTATTTACACTCAGGACGGATATTTAAGTTTGTGTGTTTATGTGAGAGAGGACAAGTGCTGATGGAGAGCAGTATAGGAGATGGATCAAAAATGTGATGTGTTGATTAACAATTAAATACTCGTTCCATTTTGGTGCTAAAGAGATGTATGTATGTGTGAGTAGATTTACCAACCTCTATCTAATCCGATCCTGCTGTTTACTACCGGTGTGTGTGTATATGTGGATGTGTAGGTTTGTGTGTTAGTATCTTTAATCTGTGCTCCCACAGGGAGTCAGAGGGAGATAGCAGGTTTATGCCCACAGCATCTCCCAAATACCACCAAAAAGCCAATCTTCATTCCACAACAACACTCTATCATACACCTACTCACAAACAAAACACAACATCAACTGGAGAGAAAGCCTTGAGAGAAAAGCTTAATTTTTTTTTTAATTGCAAATGATGACTTTACATATTTATATGTTGTCTATTTTTTATCCTTTGCATGCTTTTTGACTTTGCGCCTCATGCTTGTGCTTAAAAGTCTTTAATAATGGATCAAATGTTATATCCAGTCTCTATCTCTTTCATAACATTTACATTTTTTATGATATTTTCTTATGTCTTCTATTCTGAGCCTGTGTTGTATCCCTTTAACATTACCTGTCTGTATAAGATGTCTAAAAGGTTTAATTTAAAATGACTATTCTCTCCCCTTTCTTAATACTTGTACTGTGTAAGGAATTACTTCGGATTATTTTGTTTTTAAATTCTGTTCTAAGGTTGACTCTGTAACATCTGCCCAGGGACTACAAAAGAACAATAATCTCTTGGCTAATTCTGGCACATTTAGAGCAATGCCCACTAATGTGCACTGTCCCTGTTAAATAAACAAATAAATAACAATGAAAAAATGTCCATGTTATAAAGGTTGGCTTTCAAGACTATTAAACGAGAACCCTTAACCTGACTAAGGAATAGGAAGGAAGGATAAACCAGGACAGAAGAGAGGAGCAGAGCCAATAAGAGCTCACAGCAGGATGCTAATAATGTGGATCCAGCTGTACCAGTTAACCTGCAAACTGCCCATCTGGACCCAGAGAGAGAGAGACAGACAGAGAATTACGTGGCAAGAGGGGTAAGGAGAGCAAAGATAGTTAGAAATCTTTAAACTATGACGGTTTTTGTTGTTGTTTGTTGTAACCTGTCCAAAACCAAATTTTAAGGGAAAAAAAAAAAACAAAAAACAGTCTATACAAGAAAGAACAGTAAGAGGAAGCTGGATACATCCTCAGCTGTACTGGGTCGGACAAACATTTTTACGGAAAGAAAAATGACTTTGGTTACACATCCCCCCCCTACACACACAGTAAGTGTGACCTTGGTCCAGCCTGTCTGTCCTCGCCTCCCGCCCTGGCTAGCTACAACCCCCACAGAGCCACCCTGGCTGTCTCTATCTCTCTATATAACACACTCATACACCATAATGAGCCAGACCATGCCAAACTGAACCACACTGTGGTCATAGATACACTACAACAAAAGGACTAGGAAAGACCAGAATAGCAGGGTTCAAAGTAGAAAAGAAGAGACGAGTGAGGGCAGGCTGAAAACACATTATTTATTTTTTTAATTCTAAAAACTTGCACACTTCCAAAACACAACTTCAACACAAAAAAGCCCAGCTACCCAACTTGAACCCTCCGTGAAGCAAAAATGTATCGCCTACACACACACACACACACACACACACACACACATGCTAATGAAGACAGTAAATCACTACTAGGTCATGTGTGGAAAAGCCTGCCAGATACCTGCAACCATGGCTAGAGACCTCCCTTAGCTACACATTGCGTATGTGTGAGTTTGTGTGTGGGTGGGTGAGCAAGAGAGATGGACCATGCCTGTTGGCTGTAAACATGACTGCTATGAGAAAGTAGAGCAATCACTGAAGAGAACAAAATGGCAAAACACAGTAACTTCCAACAGTGGGAGTTTCTGCATAATTCACTGTAAAAATTGTTCTTTCCGGTGGCCAAAGAGAAGCTGTGGATTGAGCGTGAAGAATAACTGAAGAGGAAGTCAACAAAGACAGAAATACTTTGAAAATCTGAAGATGAGAAAACATGATTGATACCACGTGTTGTCCTCTTTCCTCTCATTGTTATTCGGCTGTAGTGTATGTTTATAATATTGAAGACAATACATTCCATTACATGTTAAAAACAAAGCAGAGTTTAAATGATTCACAATGACAGAAGCTTAAGATGTTACATAAAAGCACTATATTACTGCCAGCATGTGTGTCCATGCTACCCTGAGAACAGCTAATCAAGGTTTCACAAGTGAAAAGACATCTCCAGCTGAGTAGAGCAGTTGATCAGAGCACAATTAGCCCAACATCACTACGAGTGACATGGTCTCTTTTGCAAAGGGACCAAAAGTGTTGGGATTGCTGGCTTTGTGTCATGTTCTGTTACCTTCAAAGTTTGAGTACCAGCATAAACTGATTATGTTCAATTATTCTTGAACCGTTGTGTGTCCGGTGGCTACAGTACGCATAAATACTGTGTTGTGCTGAGGGTACAGTGTGTTAAAGGGCTTATTTTCTGTAGGACGCTTGACCGGGACTGCCTGTGTGTGTGTAAATTATATAATCAGAATACAATTGCTTCTCTACTTCCAAGTATGTTAGTTAAGACACTGAAATTATGATCATATGTTTCAAATTGCACCTTTAACAGTCACACTGAGAAAAAGACTTAGAACAGAGATATAAACAACTGCTCTTACTTTTTTTATTGGTGTATTTCTTCACCTTTGAATAAAAAACGGCTGAACCTGTTACTTGACTGAGGCCCAACTTCAACCCTAACTTGTGTAGACATATAACTCAGATTCCAACACACTTATGACACAATGTAAAACATAAAATAACAGAACATCAGAATTTTCTAATGTTTGTTACTTAATTCTAAACTGTACAATTACAATACAAAGTATTCAATGGTAGACCCTGTCACCTTAAATTATTTTTGCAAAAACCATACTTAATGTGAATTTGACAGCAGCAAAACACTTAAATCAACAATAAAAATGTATTTTAATAAAAAAATACTATTCCATTTGCCCTCTCTCATGTTTTTGTTCAACTATATAGATGTGTGCATACTAGGGGTGTGACAAGATCTTGTGCAACGATATTAAAACGTGACAGTATTTCTCGTAGTGAAAAGTTGTCTTGCAAAGCAGAGGCCTATCTAAACTTTTATTTATGACCTTTGGGAGACAGCAATACATATTTGCTGTGCTAGAAGGCCACAAGAAAAAGATGAGAAAGAAGAGGATAAAGAAGAAGCCTTTTCAGCTGCAGCCAGCATGACTCTGGAGTCTGACGACGCGACATTAAAGATGCCGCAGCCACTTATAAATTGTTTGTGTGGCAGCAAGTTGAGTACCCGGTTTAAATGATAAATGGCGACAGTGACAGAGAAGATACAAATAACGTGTACGCAATTTAAGAAAACGTTGCCTTACCCCGCAGCTAACACAAGAACTATGCAAAGATACCTACAGAAACACTCTACCAAAATCAACTGACAATGCTGACAGATGCTTTTTCACCTCAGCTTTCACAGTCCAGCGCTTATAGTTAGAGCAATAACGAGACACATCAGTGTTTTCTTTGCAGCTGATACGAGGCCATTTTTGGCGGTTGAAAATCAGGGATTTTGGTGACTCCTCCATGCATAGTTCCTGCACGCACCCCAACCTTCCTTTCAGCGTTTAGCTACTGAGACATCAACTGACATTGTTTCTATTACAAGCACGATGTGACTGTAAGTTTTAAAAAGTGCTTTACAAATAAACTTCATTATTATTATAAATTTTGTTACTCCAACAGTGAAAGTTGATCATGTGCTGTCTGAGACAGTTATGAAATATTTCCATATGCACCTGCTTTGTTTTGTGACTCAGGCATTTTTCCAGTCATATATTTCATCATTGGAGTTTATTTAAAAGTAATGTCAAAATATTGCCTCGTCTCGTTTTTGTGAACCCAATATTGTATTGTCTCATCTTGTATGCTGAGTGTCTGAGATTGTCACACCCCTATTACATACCAGCAATAATAAAGATAATTTTCATCAAACAAATAAATTGTGTACTGTACAGATACAGAAGGTACATTCTTTAATTGTCAGGAAAGAAAGATGCAACTTTCCAATATCATGTACATTTTCAATGTACTGCATTCGAATAATAAATACAGCATCTTCATTGTCTCTCACACACACAAAAACACAACACACATTTCTAACTTCTCTCAGCCTCAAATACAAACAAATAAATAAATGAACACAAAGTTATTAATTATTCTGAGGGAGGAATGAAATAAAAATGTGTCTAGAGATTTGCTTGTGTTTTTGCGTGTGTGTAGACTTCTAAGGGGAATCCCTCAAGAACCAAGACAGACCCACAGAGCCACTGACAGATATGACAAAAAGACAAAGACAATGCAGGAAATATATCAAAATGTACATAAACTATTATATTAAGACATGTACAGTTTTTTCAGTTATGTTAAAAAAAATGTTTTACACTGATCGTTTACTATGTGTAATTACCAAATTCTCCCTCTGCACAGTGCAGTGCATTTTACTGTCTTTCAGGTAATCACTTTGGTTGTAGTTTACAACTTCACTGTTTTGATTCTTTCTCCCTACTCTCGTGAGTACCACTCTGAACAAGCAGCCGTTTGCAGGGTTAAAAGTTGTGATAAATTCAATGGTCATGACCTCCTCAGCACTAAAGAGCAAAGAGACAAAGTTTGCTAATAGCTAGTAAACAAAGTCAACATATATATATATATAAACTTAGCACAAAAAGTAAGAAAATATGTGTTTGGTCGAGTATTTCTTTGTTGTAACAATGCTTCTTGGCAATAAATTTTATGCCGTTGGAATGTTAGTTTATTTCCCTTTTAAATGGTGCCAGGTTTGTATGGAAAATGATTTTGTGGGATGAGCAGCAGAGTTGACTCTTGTTTGGTGACTTTTATTGGATTGGATGATTGAAGTCTCAAGAAATGAGACATATTGGCCATTTAACAATTAATTCATTTAACAAACAGGGGCCTCAGTAGCATGTGGAAGAACCATACACAGCCACACCAGCTTGCCACCTCCTCCTCATTCTGGTCACCAGCTTGGTCACACACTGCTGTGGGATGGCATCCCATTCTTCAACCAGCATTTGTTGCAACTCAGCCAATGTGGTTGTGTTGGTCACTCTGGCCAAACAGCACGCTCAAGCTGATCCCACAAGTGTTCAATGGGGTTAAGGTCAGGACTGCAGGCAAGCCATTCCAGCATCTCCATCCCAAATTCTGGAGGTAGTCTCTGATAAACGAGGATAGAGGATAGGATAAAGGATAGAGTTTGGTCCCAGACTGTGGAGATATGGGATTGCCACTGGTTGCAGAATCTCATCTCAATATCTCACTGCATTGAGATTGCCTGCAATGATGACAAGCTTTGTTTTTCCAGTGAGGGAGATGCAAACCCACACCATCACGCTGCCTCCACCTATATTGCCATAGGTGCAGCAATTAGCATACCATTCTCCACGTCTTCTCCACACTTTGACCGTACAATCTAACTGCTGTATGCTGAACATAAAGTTCCTCCACATGTTCAGGATCAAGTGCACATGTTGCCGACACCCAATGGTGAAGGGCATTCATGGCAGGCCTCCTGGAAGCCCTGAGAGACCGGAGATTGACTGTGTGAGGTCTGTTCTGGATTGTTTGGGTAGAGAGCCATCGACCATATTGTCCTGCAAACTTTGATTGCAAAGCTGGAGAAGACTGCCTACAGTTCTCTAAGTGCTAACAGGGTGAAGAAATGGTCTTCTTGTGGTGTTGTCTTCTTGGGACGCCCACTTCTCAGCCTGTCTCTGACATCCCCCATTATATGGGACTTGGCCTTCAATTTGGAGATGGTATTAGGGCTCACTCCAAATAATGCTGCGACTTGGTTTGTGGAACACCAACTTGAAGTTGATCTATGGCACGGGCGCTATCTATATCAGTCAAACATTGCATGCTTGGAACAGACACCAAATGACCGCTGTAGCATCGTCCATGCTCATAGTTGCTGCTAATCAGGCACCAATCAGGCAACTGATTGTCAGCACCTGGGGTACCAGAAGCTCAAAACAAGAGTCAACAGCAGATTAAGCTGTTTGGCATCGGCAGAGAAGATTTGGCAAGTTTTTCATGGGCCCAACCCACATACTCAACTCAAATAAACAGGTTTTCAAATGGCATAAGATTTATTGCCAAGAAGCATTGTTACAACAAAGAAATAATTGATCAAGCACAAATTTCCTTACTTTTTGCGCTAATTTTATATATTGCACAGTTATACAAAAGTGATCCCTCTCAGCATTTCAGCATGTGTGGGACGAATATTCGTCAAAGAAATCCCAATGAAGATCTAATAGCATTTGTGCTTGAAATGCCCATCTGTAATCCCTACAACAGCATAGCTTGCAGTATTGGTTGCACACATATTAAGGCGCACTTTCCAACAATATGTGTTAACATGTGCTTCCACTGATATTGGGTAGTTGCAAACAGCAACCAACAAATCCTGCTTACTATGCCATTAATAATTACAGTATAAAATGCTTATAAGTCAGTGTCGGGTTTTTAACTTTTATGCTGCCATCAAGACGCCGAATATTGATGTAAATTTAAGGACAAATTTCAAATAATCATTTATTGCTTAATCTTTTAATATAATTTTTTGACACAGAATTAGTTCCAGAAGATTTTTTTCATTTTGCTTCTATGCACCACCACAGTGGATTTAAAATAAAATAATCAAGAAGTGATTGAAGTTCAGACTTTCATCCTTAATAAAAGAGGTTTCATTAAAATATGGCATTTACCAAATAGGAATAATAGCCAATTTATATGGAGTAAGTCAATTTTTATGGGAGCAAAAATACTTGAACAATTGACTGACAAGCAGTTTCATGGCCAGATGTGGTCTGTTCCCTTCTTAATCTCCTCTGTGGTTCTTCCTGAGGTTTCTTATTTTCCCTGTGCAGGGTTTTTTTTTTTTTAAGTTTTTCCTCACCCGGTTCAAGGTTCTAAGGGCAGAAGAGGATGTCACATCTGTACAGTTTGTCAAAGCCCAGTGAGATAATGTGTAAATTGTGATTTTGGGCTATACAAATAACATTTGATTTGATTTGATTTGATTTGATTTAATCTAAGAGAAGTGAAGCAGGTCAAAGGTCTGGAGTTGATTTCAAGTGTTTAAATGGCTGTTGGCAGCTGTTCGAGTGGAGCTATCAAAGAGAAGTACAAGGAGATGTCAATGCAAGTGAAGGAGGCCATCATTTGGCAAAAAAAAACAAAACAAAATCCATGTATGAGATGGATAGCAAAAAAAGTGGCCAAATCAACAATTGGGACATTCTTAAAAAGAGGGAATTCGCTGGCGAGCTCAATAACAAAAAAATGCCTGGAAGACCATGGAAGATAATTAAAGTGGATGATTGCTAAATCCTTTCCTGGGTGAAGAAAAACACCTTCACAATATCAAGACAAGTCAAGAATACTCTGGAGAAGGTAGGCATGTCATTGCCAATGTCTACATTCAAGAGAGACCTTCATGAGTAGAAATACAGAGGGTTTACAACAAAGTTCCAACCACTAGTAACACGCAAGAACACGAAGGCCAGAAAATATCTAAAAAAGTCTCCCTAGCTTTGCATTTGGATTCTTTGGACTGATGGAATGAAGACAAACTTGTTTCAGTATGATGAGAGGAGAAAAGTATAGAGGATTAAAGGAACAGCTCATGATCCAAAGCATACCAAATCATGTGTCAAACATGGTGGAGACATTGTATGGTATGGGCATGTATGGCAGTCAATGGAACGCGCTCACTGCTGTTTATTGATGATGTGACTGCTGACAGAAGTAGTAGGATGTATTCTGAGGCGTATGGGGCTATAATCACTGCTCACATTCAGCCAAATTTTACAAACCTGATAGAACGGTGTTTCACAGCGCAGATGGAAAAGCGTAACGCAATCCAAGAGTATTTTGTAGGCAAAGAAATTGAATATTCATCAATTGCCAAGTCAGTCATGTGAGTTCAACCCTATAGAGCAGCTTTTCAGTTCCTGAAGACAAAACTTGAGGCAGAAAGACCCACAAACAAGCAGCAACTGAAGGTGGCTGCAGTAAAGAAATGGCAAAGCATCTCCAGGAGGAAACTCATGAGCTCCAGACTTCAGACAGGACAGTCATTAACTGCAAAGGATTTTCATCGGAGTATTAAAAATTACAGTTATATTTACAATTATGTTAGTTTGTCTGAATACCCTGACAATGGAGGAACCAGGCATAAAGTGGCTATAATTTCTAAGCGATAAGCGATAAGCCATATCTTTATGAAACCTCTTAAATTAAAGCTGAAAGTCTGCACTTCTATCACATCATGTGTCTTGGGGCATAGAGGCAAAATGATAAAAACTGTGTCATTGTCCAAATACTTCCGGACCTAACTCGGTTTACATATGTGTGTCCTACTAAAACACATAATTTAAATTATAAAACTAAAACATGTCTGATAAAATTAGGTGTAGAGCAACTAATTTTCAATTACTTGTTATTTGTATCTCTTTCCAGTTGCAAAATATCATTTTGAGAGCTGTTTAATAATTCATAGTTCATTCATAATTTCTTTTAATATGAAAATAAAATCTAACAAAACAAATCAATTGAGAAAATCAACCGGTGCATCTCTAAACAAGTGCAGAACAGCTGTAGTCAGGAAATAGTAATATTAAATGGTGTCTCCATCCGCAGCTAATAAACATGTACAGCTGAGAGAAGCTGCATGACAGCACCTTATGAATTGAGTATTCAGCTTAACATGCAAGCAAAAATGCACAAATTTGCTGATGCATTGACTAGTGTTCCGTTAAACAGTCCTACTGCCTACTTAAGAGAGTTCACATGTAGAGCATAGCCACTACTGGGAATCACAGTTTAGCCTCCTCTCTCATTCATTGGCTATGCCTCTTTGCTTCACAAACAGCCAGACATATAAGAACACATAGATGCGTTTATATTCACAAACCCCTCCACATATTTCAAATGCCTCTCTCTGTCAAGGATTCAGGTTACATCATTAATTACATCTGACACTATTTCTTGAGTGTGCATGGACCTACAATCTGTCCCAAGAGGCTTGATCAGGGAAAGTGAGGTTCAAAGACCCGTTTCCGCCAGAATGCTAAATCAATCTTAATACATGCACACACACACATGTGCACATTTACACAAAAATACACACATCATCAAATATATATCTGTACAGTGGTTAGAAAGCATTGTTTCACTGTCTCTATGGTACTCTCTTTCCTTCTCTCTCTCTCCTTTTTCTCTTTTCATAACTTACTCTTACTTATAGCTTACTCAAGCAGTAGAAAGAGCTCTGTGTTGCTGTTGACTCTTTAGTTGACAAGCCAATTATGTAAAATTAAACAGTACCCAGACAGTAATTTTGGTTTTATAGACAAGAAATCCATTATGATTTTTTTTTCATATGTGATCTACCTGGCAAACCCTGGTTTGTCTGGGATTAACACAATGACTGAATTTAAATTAAATTGAATAAAGCAAATGACTGGCCACCTAGAGCTGGGGTGTTCTCGGAGGTTTCAGCCTTCTTAAAAGCACACTGTTGAATGAAGCTTGCTTGTGGATTTCTCTCAATTAATAATTAAATTATTTGATAATAAAACAGTCTAGACCTGCTTAACTAGTGTCATAACTTTAGCATTTTAATTGTCACTGATAACTATTTTTCTTTCAACACTCACAAATGTGACATCCAGAGACAAGTGCGTAATATGTCACCACTGAACTGTCAACTCCATTGAATAAAGTGCATTCAGCTTCACCACTGCAGAGTACCAGAGGACCAATTGCACATTTAATCAGAGAACAACAGAACAATAGAAATAACTCACCTGGATCAGGTCACATTTTTTTGAGCTGATGTGACTGAAATCCTGTGTGCACGTTGCTTGAGGGAATGACACATTGCATGCATTGAGATGCACATTAATGAAAATAAGTGACAAATTTGTAGGTATACAACAGCTGGATGTACAAGCACACTGTCTATCCTGTTCCAAGCTTTTATTAATTGCCTCTCCACCCATCCGTGCTTGACCAAACATCATCTCTTGGCTGACTTCACAACAGAGGCTCAGTGTGTGTGTGCGAGTGCACTCTATTGTCACTTCATTGTTGTCTATTCTCTTTATCCTTTGCCAATCTCAACATTCATTTACATCAAAATAACATCTGTCAATTTCTGTACAAATACACCTGGCAACACAGCTGATGTCTGGACAAGCGCACACACACAGACACAAACAAAACACCCTACTTCTCTAACCAAAAACAAAGCTTGATTTTACCACAAAATGTGTGTGTGTGTATGTTGTATGTGTTTCACTAAAACACATCTGGGTACAGATAACTGTCCCTGCTCCAGATGTGTGTTTTTAATCACCGCAGGCCCTATCACACCTGGACACCACAGAGACACATATGCACAGAAACAAAAGAAAATAATATATATCATCAATAAACAACAAAAATCAGAGTTTGCCAGAATTTTGGCTATATACTGCTTTGAAACAAGCTTGTGTTTGATATTGGGGTCGTGGAAGTGTTCACTCTGGGATATTAGACAAAAAATAAAAATAAAAAAGCATTGTTGATATGCAAAAGCACTGATGAAGAAATTACTTGATATCTATCGAAATACTCTCCCTCTTACTCTCCCTCTGCCTCTTTCCTATTCTCTCTCATTCTCTCACCCGAGCAAGGGGGAGGAAGCACTACCTGTGTGGCCCCAGGAAATGGGGCTGAGGACCCTCCTAATGGCTTAATCGAGCTAATTAACAATGATAAGATGTCCAATCAGCATCCCGGCTTCCTGAAGGCTTTTGTTAGGAGCTAATTAAAGAGCCAATCGCAGCGGGAGGGGTGACTGCACAGCATTATAGTCTCAAAGCCAAAGATTAAACACAATGCAAAAGTTCTCTGCAATACTTGAAATTCATCTCACAACACAATAACTTAGTATGACAATGGGGAACGTGACAAAAAGAGCAACATTATTCCAAATCTGGAATGAAATACTCATCTCTATATATCTGTCGTACTATTGCCAGGAACAACTACTGTAGTAATTGTGCTGCTATTTTGCTAAAATTCTGAACGCTACAACAACTTTTCTACAAATACAATATTTTCCCTGCATTTTCTCCATCATTGCCCCAAACATCACACTACGTTACCGCTGTCCTCTCTGCACTCATCCTCCCCTCCCACCTACCTTTTCTTCCTCCCCACCTTTGTCTTCCAGGGGTAGTGTTCATGTGGCATGGAGTCCTCTCTTCATTTCTCTCTCTCTCTCTCAGTCTCGGCTCCATACTGTGCCAGTTTAATTGCAACAGCACCCTCATGTGCTAGTCGGGCATTGTGTGTGTGTGTGTGTGTGTGTGTGTGTGTGTGTTTAAGAAAAGGAGAGAGGAAAAAGATGGAAAGAGAGACCACCTCAGAGTGTTCAATGAGAAGAAGCAGGGGGCCAGGTCACCTTCTTCTCTCCTCTTGCACCTTGTTTTTTATTTATTGTCCTTATACTCCTCTCCCTATGCTGCTTCATCCTCACTCACCTCTTCCTTTAATTCCACACCCCTTACTCACACCCCAGCTTAGTCCTCACTGCTCCATCTTGCTTATTTTCTCTGTCCAAGGTTCCTCTCGTTGTTTTGCCACCACCTCTCCACTCCTCTCTTATACTCTCGCCCTCTCAATCTACCCACCAACAACGATCACGCACAACCGCTGTACCTTTCCTTATTGGCTTCCGTCTGTCTCACTCTACTCTCTGCAAGCCCCACTCCTCTCCTGGTTGTACCTCCCATGATGCCCATTGAGACTTCCTGTCAGAGCTCTCTGCTCCTCACTACTTTCCTTAATAAGCTGTCAAATATCAAATGCTCGCTCCACTCCTATTCCCATTTTACTTCCCCCCAAATGGGCCTCCCCAATAGCCGCACAGATACATACATCTATGCACGCACTCGCACACACAATGTGTCAATGTGCACATGCTAGTGATCACAACACATAACAGACATAGTAACTGTAGTTGATACACGTGTTTGTATGTGTATGTGTTTATGTTTTACTAAATACTAATAGAAGATGATTAAGGCAGTTTGTTTGTACCCGTCACTATCACCCATACTTGTGTGGGTCTTCCAGGATAATGTCTAG
>KV751352.1:6719463-6749018 GCA_001698575.1 Mola mola
TCACTCACACACACTTCATGATGAACGAGAGCCTAATGACGGCAAAACACTCGTCCACTCCGTCTGTGTGTCAGCCCTGCTGTGACGTGTGTGCCATCATGTCACTGTGTGAATGTGCATGTGGTTTATTAATTCATTCATCTCCTAATGTTGTACAGCTGGAGAGTGAAAGAAATAGGGATGGGGGGAAAGGGGGATAGTGCTTGGATGAGCGTTGAGGGATGTAATATGAGCAAGAGGGAGAGAGAGGGAAAAGGGGGAAAAAGATCAGAGAGAAAGAGAAAGATGCATTGCAAAATGGGAAATAAGTTGAGGAAACACTGTTTAATCACCTAAGGTTCTGTTTCCAAGACACACAAGGCACACTTGTCTAAATGATAAATCATTAAGTAATGAACCCACTGTCAGATGGGCAAGTGATAAATAAACAGAGTTAGAGCTCATCGGATCCTGAAGCTTATTTTCTATGTTACTACACAAAGAGGCACGGATTGTTAGAAACACTGGATGTGAGAACATCCATGCACAAGACATAGTCTGTCTAATTTGTCTTCATCACTTAGGGTACTGTAAGTTAGACTAGACAGCCTAACTTTCACATCTGTTATGCATTCCTTTAGCATTACAAGAGAACCACAGAAAAATAACCAAAAACCAAGCCAGAAATGAAAAAAGAAGATTGAAATTGATGTTACAAGATCTAATTAAAATTGCTAGTCGAATAAAAACATTAGCTGCATGCTTCTTTTAGCATACAGCTAGCCTACTGGAGCAAATACATCGCTCACTACTGTTCCTGAGCACTAGTTTGACAACACCGGTCTAGGCTTTAGAGACATCTCACTCACTCTATTGTCATGTTTGCCTAGACAGGGTTTCCAAGCCAATGGAACAGGGGCTTGGTCCCTGTGGCGCAGCCCCACTAAATGCAGAAACACTCACCAACTTATATTGTGTAATGTAGAGGAAGAACCAAAGAGAACAGTGTTCTGTAGTCAAACACAGTAAATGATAACCAGACAGCCAAGTGTGCCAGCATAGGGGAAGTGCTAATTCCACCAATAACCAGATCTCAGTCCACAGTTGGCCCATTGTGTGACAAAGAAAAATACAGTAAGAAGAGGGAAAATGACCCTTGAAGGATGCATATATGAAAATAAAATGTGGAAATTGACAGAGAGACAAGCACAAGAAAACAATCGTTAAACAAATGGGAACGAGAGAGAAAAGGAAGTGGAGGGGAAAAGTAAGGAAGGGGCCCCTAGGGGCCACTGGTATGGCTATTCCATAAAAAACAGTAGGGGGTACATTCTTCCAATCTCTCTGTGTCTGGTATTTGCCTCTAACTGTTCTTATACACATAGTCTGCACCAGGAGATCTGACCGATATATTAGGGAATGCTTGAACATTTCTGTGTTTGTGTGTACGTGTACACTCAGTCCAATGTGAGCTATCTTATTTCTTTTATGTGAGTTCTGCTGGGCTAGTGCCCTTTTGTACGTATAGTATGACTGTAGACGTGTGTTTACAAGGCAGGAGACAGACAAGTCTGCTTAATCCACAGTGGCCCTAGAAACACTAAACGCACAGCATGCCAACACAACCATAACAAACACACACAGAAACAGACCTCATGTTTGTGGGTGTGTTTAGGGAGCTGCCTTGATACCACACATGGGTATTTAACCCAACAGACTCAAAGAGATCAGGATAGTAGAAAAGATTTATAAATCTAAGGGGACAGGGACGCAAGCTAAGAATGGCAGAGACAGGGGGAATGTGAATTTATTCTTCTCAGCACACAAACACAAACACACACACACACACACACACACACACACACACACCAACAAACACACACTAGAACAATCCTGATGAGCAGGAAGATCCAGACGCTCCTCTCCCCGGCCACTTCCATCAACTCCTCCGGGGGGACACCAAGACGTTCCCAAGCCAACCGAGACTATAATCCCTCCAGCGTGTCTCTGGTCTGCCCCGGGGTCTCCTCCGGGATGGGCATGTCCAAAACACCTCCCCAGGGAGACGTCCTGGAGGCATCCTGACCAGATGCCTGAACCACTTCAACTGGCTCCTCTCAACGTGGAGGAGTAGCGGCTCTATTCTGAGCTCCTCCCGGATGTCCGAGCTCCTCACCTTATCTCTAAGGCTGAGCCCAGCCACCCTGCAAAGGAAATTTGGCCTACTGTCTATACTATACTACTTTGGGGGCAGCAAAAAACTGAAAAAAACTAAAAAATATTTGATCCCATGATCTCGGAGTGTTTAGTAGGAAGCAACTGGACTTCTTATCTTGTTTGAAGACGTTTCGCCTCTCACCTGAAAGGCTTCTTCAGTTCTGAGGGTCAGTGGGGGAAACCCAGGTATTTAACCCAGAGTGGGTAGAGACAATCACCAACAAAGAGGACGTGTTTGAAAGCAACAGCCTCGGGGGGGGCGGACTTCTGGCTAGGCATCATGTGAGTCGGTGAGTCGTTAAGGTCACATGAGCCCGGGTGTGAATCACTCGAGAGTGTTTGCCCCTCACCTCTGGTTTCGTGTGACACCTTGGGCTCACATGGCCCCAGGTGTGTATGGAGGTTAAACTGCCTGGGGAGGGCTCCCAAGACAGCATTGTAGGTTGCAGACAAATGGTGTCTTAGTCCATCACCCTGTTTAGAGAGGGTTTCTCCAAGTGGACATAGATGGCCTCTTTTACTCCTCTTTCAAACCATCTGTCCTCTCTGTCCAGAACGTGGACATTGGACTCCTCAAAGGAGTGAACTTTTTCCTTAAGATGCCGATGTACAGCTGAGTCCTGTCCCGATGAGGTGGCTCTCCTGTGTTGTGCCATGCGTCTGTGGAGGGGCTGTTTGTTTTCACCTATATAAAGGTCAGAGCACTCCTCTGTGCATTGAACGGCATACACAACATTACTGAGCTGAACAGATCCGACTTAAAGTGTCAGCCACCCTCGTCAGTGTGAAAATACCTCCCTCCAATATCACCATCGAAGAAAGGAAGGCGATTTCCGCACTGAGCAAGGATCCAAGCATCACCATCCTTCCAGCTGACAAAGGGAGATGCACCGTCATCCTCAACCCTCGGATTACCACACCAAGATAACCTCACTGCTCAGCGACCATGAAACTTATGAGGTCTTAAAAAGGGACCCCACCAGCAGCTACAAGAAGAAGGTGATAGAATACCTACAGAAACTGGAAAAAGACCACATCAGAAGTATTGGCAATCATCAATAGCAGGCCTGTTGTTCCTGTGACAACTGACACTGATGATTTGTTCCTACTTACTCCAGCTACTTTTCTCACACAAAAGGCGAACACTTTTTCAGCTCCTCCTGGTGAGTTTGGAGCTTCAGATCTCTACAAGCACCAGTGGCGACAAGTTCAGCACCTGTCAAACACATTCTGGGATAGGTGGCGAAAACAATTCCTCCCAACACTACAATCACGCAAGAAATGGCAGGCTATTCATCCAGACATCAAGCTAGGGAGTGTTGTGCTCTTCAATGACAGCCAAGCACTAAGAAATCAATGGCCTCTTGGGCTGGTAACAAAGATGTTCCCTAGCAAAGATGGAGAGGTGCGCCAGGTCGAGGGGAAGGTCATTAAACCAGGAGGGTCTACACTCTCACAGAGATCGTGCTTCTTGTTCCTCCAGATGTCCAGGCAGAGGGGATGTCAGGGATTGTTTTAGTGGCCTGTAATCAGGCCAGGCAGGGAGTGTTTTGTTATAATTGTTGATTGTTTCTTGTTAGAAGTCTTTCTTGTAGTTCTCTGTGTGATTCCTCACATTTTTACATTGTGTTACTGTCACTTTAAGAGAGTCAAGGATGTAGTTTTAGAACTGACCCTTGACATGTCATCTGACTATCAGGAAGTGAAAGTTAAGTAAACATGGCAAGAGAGCTGCTACTTTGTTACCTCTGTTAATCCAGTTGAATCTGCAAGCATCTCTTGCCTTTGATAGCATCGTTGTTTTACTGTACTGCCCTCGGTATATGTGCTCTGATACTACTTGGCAGTCAGATCAACTCTTTCGTCCGAAATCAATAAACCTGTGGACAATGTACAGCTGTCTTCAGAGTCTTGAAGTCCAGAAAGAGTTTATCTGCCTGCCAAGTAGTATTAGAGCACATGTACCGAGGGCAATACACCATGGTAGGGGCATATAGACACCCATGTATACCATCACAGACACTGGCTTTTGAACTTTTTACATGTAGGCAGTACTTTTTCTTCTTTAAACCAAAAGACATGATGTTCATGACTTCCTAAAAACTTGACATGTGAATTCATCATCTCAAAAGACACTTTTCAATTCTGTCAATATAGCTCAGATGGGCTAGATTACTTTTTCTTTGCATTGAACATGTATAACAACAATTGTCTTACAAAGAGTTCTTGAACCCATGCAATGATGTCCTTCATAACAACATGTTGGGTGTCAATGTAGTCTCAACTGAAGGCTTGTAAAGGTCTTATTTTAATAATATCTCATTGCGCCTCTGTCAAAATTTAATCATTACTAAGACTTCAAGGATGTTTAGTCAGTGTAAGGTAAAGGCTGGTTCCTAAATCCTAATGACTTGTCAACCCCTTGCTTGCACAAAACGAAATGTAAGGATGTGGGTAGAGGTATGGCACTGAATCTGCAAAAAGGAGAGGAGGGCAGGGAGGAGGATGGGTGAGGAGGTGGAGAGGATGCAAGTACAGACATAATGCTCGATCTGTGTTTACAACACCAACAGAAGGAGAGTGCAGAGAGAGGAAGATGGAAGGAGAAAAAGAAGCAGGATGAAATGAGATACTGCCAGTTTATATTCCACCATTATGCAGTCTATGAAAAGAAAGAGCTGGAGGATGAATGGACTAGGTGATGGGAAATTGAAGGAGGAGGAAAAGGAGAGAAGGGTGAGAAAATATTGGTTTGGTACTTATCTCCTGACAGGCTACGCAATTTGCTGAAATGTTATTTTTTCCATTTTATATATATATCAGTTACTTGTGTGACAGGTGATACAAATTTAAAGACTTTGAGTACAAAAAAGACTGGTCTTAAATAAGAACATATGCTCAGTGCAAAAAAATAAATGTAAATATGAATGTAAAGGAAAAAGATGATAGGAAGAATTAAGGAAGGGGAGAGAAAAAAGTATGAAATGATTATTTAACAAGAGAATAGATGGAAGACAAATGGAGGGAAGGAGCAAGGGAGGGAGAACAGGAGGGGGGCCTGATGAATGGACAATGTGGGGGGGCCAAAGATCTAAGCTGTACCACTCCTCCCTACACTCCTGCCTAGAAAACAAGGGAATTACTCTCCGGATAAAGACAAAACAGATCAAGAGGGAAAAAGAGGAAGATTTCTCATAAAAATCACAGTCAGATGAAAAAAAAAAAAAGAATCCCCACCATGCTCAGCCAATTACTGATGCTCAGGAGACTGTTTGAATGTGGAGATGCAGTGGAACAACATGTTCCAAGCACGCAATAGTCCAGTACAATCCTAAAGTCAATTTAATTTTCCTGTTCTCATATTTTACTTAAAAATAGGTTAAACAGAAATTGCAGGAGTTTTTCAAAAACAACCAAGGACAGTGCAGAATCCCCACCATGCTCAGCCAATTACTGATGCTCAGGAGACTGTTTGAATGTGGAGATGCAGTGGAACAACATGTTCCAAGCACGCAATAGTCCAGTACAATCCTAAAGTCAATTTAATTTTCCTGTTCTCATATTTTACTTAAAAATAGGTTAAACAGAAATTGCAGGAGTTTTTCAAAAACAACCAAGGACAGTGCATTAAAATTCTACCTTGATCTGTGTTCATCACTGAATTTATATATGTCTGCACGTCGTTTTACAGAATAATTTAAAAGCAGAATCAGCAGTACTAACAACAGTGTGCATTTTATGATGCACCAAAACACTTACATCCATTGATGCTTCTCCTGCCATAAATAAGTGTAATGTTTGTGTTTGTAATATGTGGATTTCATAAACACAAGTGAGCTGTACTCCACTGCATTCAGTATAAAAATGTGCAATATAAACACAATACTGTATATACTGTAAAATATTTTTGTCAGGCAATTCAAATCTACTGTGTATCATACTGAGAAAGACCAAACCTTGTTCCAGTCCAAACATATCAGGACTCTGCTTCTTCTTGGTTTTAAAGCGACCTCTAATAGAAAATCTATAGTCCCTGCCTCATGGGGATAGTGGGAAAATGCGGACAGAGGCAGTTGGCACTAACATGACTTTCAAGATGACCTGACCCGAGACATCCTTATTACCACTGTTAACATGCCCCTCTTCATCTCTCACCTCTTTTCAAACACCCCTCAACTGTTCCTTTTTTTTGATGCTACTAGAGTGCTTGTTTTGATTTTGCTGTGTCCCTAAAACAGGAAATTTATAGAATCAGATTATAATTGCAGATTGTTTTTTGTAGTTTAATTTATGTTTGCAAATAGGGTTTGTAGACTAAAAGAAAAAGGGGAATAACAAAGCACATTAAACAGTATATGTACTATGAAAACTGTAGCTGCATTATTTAAAAGGCACAGTAAAAGCCTGTTACACTTTTCTCATTGTCTCCTCCATCTCTGCTCTGACTGCCAACCCCCTCCACCTTATTTATGGAGAACTACAGCTGAATTCATTCTGGGAGATGCCAGGCTTATTTATAAATTACCAGTAGGCCTTCACAGGATGCCAAGTGGCATTAAAACGATTGTGAGTGAAGGCGAGAACAGTGTCATGGCACACCAACACAGAGCTTACATTACCTCCGAAACAAAAATCATCTATGTCCCCTCTCTTTCTACTTTTTTCAAGAAACATGAGTTTTTCAAAAGCCCCTAGTGGATCCCCAACCCTCTCTCTCACTTTCAGTGTCGTTTCTCACTAACTGAAAACTCAATTAGTAAATTAGTTCCAGCTTGCTATGTGTTAAAAAGTGGCCTGGGAACACATAAACACACACACTCCACACTCCATTAGGGTTCCACAAGCACCATACATCCCAAAAACCCTTGGTACACAGGTACACACCCACACACACATACACACACACACAGAATAATTACTGCACTCACAAAGGAGTACAAAAACACATATATTGATATATCTTTTGAAATAAAGGCCAAGTGATAGACATGCACAGAAATTAATATCATGTTTTCTGTTGCTTTCATGTATTTTTGATTCTAAACCTACACTTACTGAGAAGTATGAGAGAGAAAGAGAGAGAGAGAGAAGGATAGGCTGAGAAATAAGATAACAGAGCAGGAAGATAAGACACTTTTAAATGATGGGCTGTTAAAAAATTGCTTCAAGTCACTTCAAACCCTTCCTACTGACAAGTGAAGTGTTTACAAATGTGTGAATGCTTCTGTGTGTACACAAACTCGCACACAACACTGAACTACGACTGAGCTGGTTAAAAGCACACTTCACGGTCTTTAAGAATTAAAATACACACGCTTGAGCACTCAGTGGTGTATTTTGACTGTGTGTGATGACCGTGGGTAAATCACTTAAGCTGCTGTAATTAGCCTGATTGCCGTGGTGAAAGAAGATGCTTTCTTTCATCCTCTTACTTCAGAAAGCGGCATGACACACTGAGACACACTGACACAAGGAAAATATACACATATGACTACTATGTTTGTGTTGGCCAAGCATTACAGGGAAGGAAGCACCAGGATGCATTAACATAAGAAACAGAGAGGCCACAAATACATATACACACAGATACACAAGCAATATGTGAGGCATCACAACAGTGATAGTCAGACAAAAAACAGATTGATATCTGTTATGTACCAAATGCTGACTACTGAACAGTACAACACACGTAAGTCTTTCTGTCTGCTTTGCATTTTATATTTCCCTGTCTCTCTGTAATCTCTTTTTTTGTCTGTCTCTTTTAATGTACACGAAGTAGAGGGTGAAATGTGGCTGAACTCGCAGCATGTACTGCATTTTAACAGTTTTAGTGATTATTAAGATTAAGGATAACCAGCCAATTTTACATTTACATTTCCCAAATAGTGCATGCCAATCAAAATAGAAGGCAGAGGGTCTGTAGTAGGGGCTCTTACTTTTAAGCTTAAACTGCTCATGGTAACACCCTAGTTCTTCGTCCCATCTGCCAATGAATCCAGTATGAATGATGAATAAGCACTATATGTTGAAGCCATTTTCAATTCTGCCCTATTAATAAAGGGCAGAATTGCCCAAACGCAATTTTAGTTCATTTGAAAATCTCATTCTTAGTATTTCCGATCCAACCATGAAAACTCAGCAACCAACTATGTTTGTTATAGTGTATCGAGCACCTGGACCCTATACTGAATTTTATGTGAATTTTCAGAGTTTCTCTCAGCCCTGGTACTTTAAACAAATAAAGTTATTATTGTAGGTGACTTTAATATCCATGTAGACATTGAAAACGACAGCCTTGGTACTGCATTTCTTAGCTAGCTTCATTTGGCTGTCAATGTGTACAACAATCAACTAAATCAAAATCTGCTTATATCAGATCATTATCTTCTAACATTTAAATTTCTGCTCATCAACTATAAACCAAGAGTTACTAGTTATTATAGATCTGAGAATACTGTTGAAAAATTTAAAGAATTATTCCCTCTGCAATAATTTCAGTGCCATATCCCAATATAACAGAGGAGTCATATCGTAATTTTAGCCCCTCCCAGCTTGATTACATTGTTGATTGCACTGCCGGCTCTCTACGTGCTTCACTTCATTCTATTGCCCCAGTTAAAAAGAAAACAAGACCACTCAAGAGACTGGCCCCATAGTATAATCTTAGTACTCGCAATTTAAAACAGAAAACTCGCAAACTTGAAAAGAAATGGCATTCCACTAAACTGAAAGAGTCACGCCTGGCCTGGCTGGATAGCCTTACAGTACACAGGAAAGCCTTCGAGCAATAAAAGATTACTATTCAGCATTAATAAAAGAAAACAAGGATAAGCCCAGGATCCTTTTCAGCACTGTAGCCAGGCTGACTGAGAGCCATCATTCTATTGAACCATGCATTCCTAGAGCCCTCAACTGTAATGATTTTATGAATTTCTTCAATTATAAAATTATACTTATCAGAGAAAATATCCTACACTTCACAGATTCCAGTTCAGCAACAGGAACTATAGAGGCCGTTATTAGTCCTGATATGAGTTTGGAAAGTTTCCATCCAGTTGACCTATATGAACTAACGACAACATTATCTTCATCTAAATCGTCAACCTGTATACTAGACACCATACCTACTAGGCTGCTCAAAGACGTTTTACCCTTAGATAGCACTCCACTACTTAATATAATCAATCTATCCCTTGTAATAGGTTACGTGCCCCAGTCTTTTAAAGTAGCTGTAATTAAACCCCTTCTAAAAAAAAATTACCCTGGGCCCAGAAGTTCTAGCCAACTATAGACCAATATCCAACCTCCCCTTTCCTTCCAATAGTTTAGAGAAAGCAGTAGCTAAACAACTATTTGGCTTTCTCCAGGATAATAGTTTATTTGAAGACTTCCGGTCAGGTTTCAGAAAACATCACAGCACAGAAACAGCACTGGTAAAAGTTACAAATGACCTCTTCACTGCATCTGATGAGGGACTTGTCTCTATACTAGTCTAAATCGATCTTAGTGCAGCTTTTCTACACTATTGATCATCACATCCTATAACAGAGGATGGAACACCAAATTGGCATTAAAGGATCTGCTTTAAGATGGTTTAAGTCCTACCTATCTGATAGAAATAATTTTGTTCATGTTAATGATGGATTATCAAGATATGACAAGGTTAGTCATGGAGTCCCACAAGGTTCTGTGCTTGGACCAATACTATTCACTTTATACATGCTTCCTTTAGGTAATATTATTAGAGAGCAATCCATACATTTTCATTGCTATGCAGATGACACACAATTATACTTAATTAATGAAACAGATGAAACCCATCAGTTAGCTAATCTACAGACATGTCTTAAGGACATTAAAAACTGGATGTCTCATAACTTTTTAACTATTGTTAAACTCTGACAAAACTGAAGTAACAGTGCTGGGCCCTAAACACATTAGAGAATCATTATCCAACAACATAGTTAATCTGGATGGCATTACCTTGTCCTCCAGCTCCACTGTCATAAACCTGTGTGTTATCTTTGACCAGGAGCTGTCTTTTAACTCACATGTAAAACAGATTTCAAGGACAGCCTTCTTTCACCTCCGTAACATTGTTAAAATCTGGCACATCCTGTCTCAACAAGATGTGAAAAAACTAGTTCACACATTGGTTACTTCCAGGCTGTATTACTGCAATTATTTATTTTCAGGCTGTTTAAATAAGATTTTAAAGACTCTTCAGTTAATCCAAAATGCAGCAGTGCGTGTACTGATTAGAACTAATATCAGAGGCTATATTTCCCCTGTACTGGCTTCTCTACACTGGCTTCCAGTTAAATCAAGAATAGAATTTAAAATCCTTGTCCTCACTTACAAAGCTATTCATGGTCAGGCACCATCTTATCTTAAAGAGCTCATAGTACTCTATCACCCATCCGGAACATAACGTTCCCAGGATGCAGGGTTATTGGCGATCCCAAGAATCTCCAAAAGTAGAACGGGAGGCAGAGCTTTCAGCTAACAAGCTCCTCTCCTGTGGAACCATCTTCAAGTCTCGGTACGGGAGGCAGACACACTCTCTGATTTTGAGAGTAGGCTTAAAACCTTTGTTTTTGATAAAACTTATAGTTTGGGCTGGCCTATATAGCCTTTAGTTATGCTTCTATAGGCATAGGTTGCTGGGGGAAGACTCAATGATGCACTGAGCTCTCTTCTCTGCACCCTCTGACTCAGACTCCATCTCTGCTGCTCTAAATGTCCATATCCTTACACTATCTTTACTTCTTCCCTGGAGTCTTTGTGCTTTATCATCTTTCAGGTCTTTTTAGGTCTTTTCAGGTCTTTTCAGGTCGCGGTGGGAGCTGCTGCTTTGGTCCTGCCTGATGCCTACTGCTCGAATTAGGACAAAAGATCCTGTGACTTGGATTCTAGGCTGGATCGCCCAGCCTAGCCCATGGATTACAACGACTTTTGGATTACCATACTATACCTACACTATATCTGGATTTATAGACTCATATGAACTCAAACATTCTTGTAAATTGTTATTGTCATGTTGTTGTGTTCTGTACAACTAAAATCTATTGCACGTCTGTCCGTCCTAGACAGAAGGATCCCTCTTCTGTGGTTCTTCCTGAGGTTTCTTATTTTCCCTGTTTCAGGTTTTTTAAGTTTTTCCTCACCCGGTTCGAGGGTCAAAGGCAGAGGGTGTCACATCTGTACAGTTTGTCAAAGCCCAGCAAGATAATGTGCAAATTGTGATTTTTGGCTATACAAATAAAATTTGATTTGATTTTGATTTGATTTGATATATGTCCTGTAGAAGCCAAATAAAGAAATTCATATTTAGAGTTTAATATGCCTTTGAAGTACATGTGAGCACTCTGAGAAGAAGTAAAAAAAAAAAAAAGGTGAAAGACTAAAATATAAGCACAGGTTAAGAATCATAGAGATAGGGAGAAATTAAAGAATAAGAGATAGAGAGAGGCTCAGCAGAGCTGAGCCATGGCTGAACAAAGAACTACAGTAAAAGTCTACTGGACTTCCAGCAGCTCTGTGCAGACACACTCTGGCTCTGGGTATGGAGTGTTTGTGCGTGTGTGTGCACATGTCAGTGTGCTGCTGTGAGGGTCCCTGTGGGTGTCCACCCTTTCAGTGGTTGAACTGCCAACTCATAAACTCCCCCACCTCCAGCTCCTTCTGCAGAGAGGAGATGGGGTGTTGCGGGCAGGAGCTCAGAGGAGAAGGGAGGGGAAACAAAATGAATGGAAGGACTGACCAAGGGAGTGAATATATTAAAATTAATTAAAATACCCCACAAACAAAAACCCATCAACTTCCAGGATTTGCGCATGTCCTTGCACAAACTTTACAGTCTTTTCAGGTTGGTACGTCTGATTTGAGCTGCTAGAGCATACACCTGGAAAGCATTTATTATGTGGAAAATGAAGTGGCACAACCATCAACTTATTGTGGTCCTCAATTTGTTATTTCTCCACCTGTGGCAAAGAATAAATACATTCAGTGTCAGAATCTGAAAAGTTGGTTCTCAGCTGAAACTGAAATAAACAGCTGTTTTTTCCTTGCAAACTGTGACTTTAAGGTGTGCCATATTGTAAGTAGTGGCACTTTGTTTCCCTTAAAGTTGTATGAATATGGGCTTGTTCGCCAGGGTTCTGAGATTCCAGAATGGAGTCAGAGCCAGAACCAGAACCATGTCTGTCTGAAAGTGGTCACAGGGTCAAAACAAAATCTTAATGGTTACACATGGTCTAAGCAAAAAATAATCTGAAAACTAACTAAAATGGTATGGAAGAATGAAATAGCTTGTAAAGGAAATACTCATGTAACATAAGTAGCTGAACATTTGTACTTAAATACAGTGGCTCAGTAAATTGTGCCCAGTTAAATTCCACAGCTGTTTATTGTAAAGTTTCACACTATAATTTTCATTTTATTAAAATTGTATATTGGCTCCAAATCCTGGTTCCTGGTCCCCTTGATAGCTAATAATGGTAAAAATCCAAGGAAAAATAACTAACAAGACAGCATTATATTGAGTTACACCTTTGAAATAGATTATAAGATGGTTAAGATAAAAATCTACATTTTTCTGTTTGTTGGTAGTTCTTTTGAGAAGAAGCAGAGAACCTTTCAAGTGTCTTGAAGGAGCTGATATAAATCCAAACATGCCATTAATTTTGTTGTAAGCTGCTGTGGAGGAGAGTCAAGATTTTAGTCAAGGAAGAAAAATCATCCTTTTTCTCAAGGTGTTTTTTTATGACAAATAAACCAACCCTACTTACTCAGACAAGAAGCACATCTCAGTGATCCATTGATTGCATTTATTCAAGGCAGATGATTAGGAGAATATTTGACAACATTATTTGGTAACCTTTATAATTCAGAACTTGTGTGCTAAAGAGCCTAGTTCACTTTATTTAAAAGATGTTTGGTAACACAATAAGGTTTGTGTAGGTTGTCAGTCATCCAGGTTGAGGTACTCTTAATTGTTTCAGTTGAAGGCATCTGGACTTCAAAACCAAAAAGAAGTCCAGATGCCTTCAACTGTAGCACTTCAGAGTAACACAATAAAAAGCAATATTATTATGAGAAATGTTAGATAATCACAAATAATGTATAAAAGAAGTACTGTCAAAATTGTTGAAAAAAAAAAAGCTGGCAATAGGGGGCTTAATTTAAAAAATCTGGTTGTCTCATCAGCAAATACTTTTTGATTAATCCACAGCTACCATCTCTCTGAAACACATAAAGGACCCCCTGCTATTGTAATTAAAGGTGTCCTTGACAATAAGATAAACCATTTTCACACTCCTGGACCCTTTAACATCAGTAGTCCTATTTAATCACACGTTATTCCTTGCACCCATCACATTTTTTCACACCAACACTTTCATCGTCCATCTGGTGAATCCAGACACACTTACACATGCACGCATGTGCTTGCCTGTTTTATGTCAGAGGGCAATACTATCTACTACATAAGAGGAAATGGGTGATATGCCAAGAGCCAAAAATGCTATTTACAAAACCACAACATTCTTAGACATACACACAGTTGTTTAACTATGATAAATTATAATACATTTTAAACAGGTCAGATTTTAACAGTTCTTTCTATATTTTCTATACTTTTACACCGACTTTTCAAGGCGCCTTTTGTGCAACTTTTCCCCACTTCCTTGTCTGTATAAAAGTTACCATGGCAGCTTTGACGATCAGTTTTGATGTGCCTCTGATCCACCTCCGGAGGTAGTGTCAAAGAAGCAACAAAGACTGCCCGTGCCTGTGTAAATGGGTAAGCTGGCTGGCCGGATCAGGTGTTGGGCGTTATGATGATGCACAAGCACATCAACCATTTCAGTAGCCATCAGGCGCCCCTCTATTTGTACTGTACCATAACAGCAAAGACACACAAGCACTGATCTGTCAATAAAAAGAAAAAAATGAGCAACAACACACAAACACAAATGGACCACAAACATAACGCAGTCAGTGCAATGCTGTGCCAACAATATTAATGTGTGTAATATGCAGACATTTTATATAGCATTACACACATTGTATAACTAAAAGGGCCTGTGAATTTCACAACTTTGATAACCTCGTTAAAAGTCAATGACATCTCGAGTGTTCATATTGATGCCTCACAACACATTCTGATAAACAATAACCTATAAAGTTATAGTTATAAACTTTTTTGGTCTCTAAATAAAGCCTGTCACTTGGACCAAAACAATTAAACTTTCAATAATTCAGTGGTGAAAGACAATATCAACCTAAATGTGAAAATTTAAATTGACCAGCCCAGTCGCTGCGGCAGCAGCAATAAATAGAAGTCTTACTGTCTTTCTGCATAAGACAACTCCAAACGTGGCCTTTCTATCTGGGTTAGTGCTGATGAAGGACTTCTTTAGATCATTAATGTTATTTTCCCAATTTTCCCAAATATCTTTATGAACATGAGAGCAACGCGTGTTGGTCTTTTATGAATTGTGTGGAATTTCTTCAGAAACATAACATAACCAACAAAAGCTAGTCTGTCACTCCAAAATTGTTCTCATTTGACCTCAATTTCAGCACCCTTGAGATAGTTCCACACTTCTCCCTAGTTCATCTATTTGGGGACACGCTATTGTTGTTATTTTTGATTTGATAAGGTTGCTTCCTGCCACGTGACTACGACATCACACTAAAGGCTGACGCTGTTGTGTTACATGTCAAACAGGTCACGCCTCCTTTCACTCTGCAAAGCCAGTTCGCTGTATAAGCAACCACACTGAAGCGCCTTATTGCCACACTGTCAGGGTCTGTGTAAACTGATAAGGGGCAGAAAACTGGTGAACATTCAGTGCAGAGATTACGCAGATTTTCTGTTTAAAAAGGGCCTGCGTGTTTGTGTTACTGGCAAACACTGTATATTAAGCTTACTGGTACTGCAGCACATTGGGACCATGTGAATACTCAATCTGTATGCATGGTATAAAAAAATGTGTATGGAAGCTACAGACATAGAAAATGAGAGAAAGACAGAGAACTAGAGGTCACTGTGTGTGTCTACAGTGTGACTGTGTGAACAAGTGTATGTCTGGTGTAGGTGCTGGGACCTGTGTGCATGTCCCTGGGCAGGGAATGCAGGAGTCCCTGGGCACTCTTCTGCTTCCTGCTAACAAGACAACCACACAACTCCACCCACACACACATATACATTCACACCTCATCGATCAGGACCTTGCCCGGAGGGTCGCTCTGCGCCCCGTTAGCAACTGCTAAGGACTCAAGCGCCCCAGGAAACATTGCCCTCTGCCTATGAATACGGACACACACGCACACACCAATACATACAAACTCATAGATATGTCATGTTAATTGAGCCCACAGTAAAACTTTGATGCTGCCACACATACTAAAAAGGCAGGATGTGCAGATCACCTCTGCACCATGAACAGTTTACCATAGCAACAACTTAGATGTTGCACCATTACAACGCCAACTTATAATATAAGTAAAAAAGCCACTAGGGGTCACAAACCAGTGTATTTCTAGTGCCGGTCCGAAGCCCAGATAAATAGTGAGTGTTGCCTCAGGAAGGGCATCTTGCGTAAAAACTGAGCCAAATCAAAAATGCAAATCATTAAAACGAATTTAATACTGGATAAGTAGGGGCCCGGGTTAAGAACAACCAGCACTGATGCTGTTGACAAACAGGGTATTGATGGAAATTGGCCTGCTGTTAGTTGAAAAACAAGAGGAGGGAAATGTGTTAGAAGACAGAGAGAGAAGAAGAAAGTCAAGAGTGTAGGAATGGCTGAGAGCTGGCTGACACGATGAAGAGAAGAAAGGTAGATGTTTTGTGTTTGCAAGAGACCAGGTCGAAGGATAGCAAGGCTAAAAGCATTGGAACAGGGTTCATAATATTCTATCATGGTGTGGATAGGAAGAGAAATGGAGTAGGCGTGACCCTGAAGGAGGAGTATGCAAAGAATGTTGCAGAGGTGAAAAGAGTGCTGGACAGGTTCATGAGTGTCAAGCTGGATATTGAAGGTGTGATGATGAATGTTGTCAGTGGTTATGCCCCACAAGTTCGCTGTGAGTTGGACGAGAAAGAGAAATTCTAGAGCGAGTTAGATGACGTGGTAGAGTGTATTCCCAGGGAGGAGAGAGTGGTGATTGGACTCAGTTGGCTGGTTGGTGAAAGGAACAGAGGTGATGAGGTGATGGGCAGGTTTGGTGTCAAGGAAAGGAACCTGGAAGGAACCAGGATGGTAGTGGATTATGCAAATAGAATGGAAATCGCTGTGGTAAATACCTTCTTCCAAAAGAGGGAAAAACACAGGGTGACGTTTAAGGGCAGAGGCAGGAACACACAGGTGGACTACATTTGGTGAAGACGATACAATCTGATCAGCAGTGATCGGGGAGTCTGGTAGGGAGGTGTTTGTTGTGTCATCTAGACAGAGGACGTATGAAAAGGAGACCTGGTGGAGCAACAAGGAAGTATGGGAGAGTATTTAGAGGAAGAGGTTGGAGAGGAAAACATGGGATAGTGAGAGAATGGAAGAGAGTCGGCAGGAATACGAGGAAATGCAACATAAGGCGAAGAGGGAGATGGCAAAGGTTAAACAGAAGGCATATGATGAGCTGTATGAGAGGTAGGACAGTAAGGAAGGAGAAAAGGATGTGTATCAACTGGTGAGGCAGAGGGATCGAGGTGGGAAGGATGTGAAAAAGGTTAGGGTTAAAAAGGAAAAAGTTAGAAAGGCCAGACTTAGATGGTTTGGATGTGTGCAGAGTAGGGACAGTGAATATATTGGTAAACGGATGCTCAAGATGGAGCTACCTGGCAGGAGGCAAAGAGGAAGACCAAAGAGGAGATTCATGGATGTAGTGAAAGAGCACATGCAGTTAGTTGGTGTGGGAGAAGAAGATGCAGAGGACAGGGAGAGCTGGAGCAGGATGATTTGCTGTGGTGGATCTTAGAGAAAACTAGGTGAAACCGAACGGGAGAAGAACAAGAAGAAGATCAGCGTAGTGTAGACAAACTGCATGAAATGGTTAAACACTTTGTATTTAGTATTTCCTGTTTGTTACCTAACAGGCACATATTACATCAAATTCTGTGGTACTTACCTCTTCACACACACATGCAATGTCCTAAGCTTTTGAAATAATTATATAAAACAATGGGGATTCACTGTGAAAATTAGAACCAAACATATTCAATAGTCAATCAACCATCGCCCCTCTGACGTTGATTTAACTGCAAATAAATGTTGAAATACAGACTGGGTGCGTGCATGAACTATACATTGAGGTATTGCTGAAATCCCTATTTTTCTACCATGGAAAATGGCTTCATATCATCTGCAATGAAAACACAAATGTCTCTCGTAACTGCCATGACTCCTGCACTTGACTGTGGAAGTTCATTTTAGAAGAGAGCTGTGGAGGTGCAGTGCGAGTAGTATACCAGAAAAACAATCTGTTATTTAAATTATGACAAACATCCAATTTTTTAAGAGTAGCAAATGGATCCCCAAAAAATGATTACAGGAATCAGATATGTTGATGCATTAATGATTGTTTCATAATTGCTTTGTAACCCAAAGATTAGGAAACTAACTGAGATGCATAGAGACTCAACACAGACATGTTAAAGTCTGTGTCCTGGTATGCACACAGCCAGAAATTACATCATCAGTATGGAAAATGCAAGCTATTTGTGTGACAGTAAAAGTGTTCAGACTATGGATTCATTAAAAGAATGAAACGATTTAAATGTAACCTTTAACATGGCAAACTATCCTTGACTGCTTGTATGTGTGTATATCAACAGGTGCAGTGAAAGATCTGGAGCATAACCTGTTGGTTTTTATGTATCCTTTAAGAACCACTAATCCTAAAATTTATTCACTGCATGCAGACACACAAACAAACAAGCAAGGCATCCCTAGCGTCACTGAAAACCATAAGCAAACAACATTAAGTGGTTACAACACCAGGCTGTTAAATTTCATGATCATTATTACAAGCAATGATGATTAGTGCTATTATTGTAGCGCTGCACAAATAACAAATGACAGATGATTATGACAGATTATGAGGGGGAGTAACACCTGGCATGATCTGACTTGAGAAACCCAATAAACTATAAATCATCCCCTTTTGGCGCACAAACCATAAACGTAATACATCAGTTTTCTCAGTATTTCTTGAGTTGTAAAAGAAGCTTCTCCAAAAGTTCCATCTAACAAATGGCAAACCAGTTTTTATTTGACGTTGATAAAGATAAATTCAGCCACAATCAATTTTTAAAAAAGGAAAATGTGGGAATAGTGGTATGAAGTGGTATTATTAGAAACTAAAGTAAGAGACAAAGCATGCATGTGGGAGGATACACTGAGTGAAGTAAGTATGCATGAGAAAGCACGTGGTTGAATGACAGGTTAAAACATGAGAGAAGGAGGGTGATAAAGAGAGAGTGTGTACTGTACTCTGCCCTGGGCTAAAGTGAAAAAAGAAAGACAGAAAGGATGAAATGAAATAGAGAGCGTGGAAGGAAGGAAGGATTGGAGGCAGAGAGAAAGCAAAAGGCCAGCTTCTTCTCTGATGCAGTATTCTCTGTGTGTGCATGCATGTGTGTGTATAGCTGCATATTTGTGCCTGTTTGTGTGTATGAATAATTCAGGTCCATGGAGAGGGCAGCCTGCTGCGATAATTAGGAGGACATGCATTGACAGCAAATAATGCTGGTGGGAAGCTATCGATCTGACAGCTATTTGTTCAACTAGTCAGGAAGTCTGCAGCCTATACAGTGACTGATAGACGAACAGAAAGACCAATACAACTGTAATCAGTCTGATAAAAAGGAGAAGTGATTAAGTTGGCTTTGTCCTGACAAAGAGAAAAATTAAAACTGACTCAATGTTTAATGTTTCAAAGTTAACTTAAGTTTTAACAATATGCCGTCTGATGGTCTGTAGCTGTTGACAGTTTGGATAAGGAATCGTTTCGTGGATAAAAAAAATACTCTCTTAAATTTCCAACAATAAGTACTAAAGATGTGGACTTTAACTTACGTTCCTAGAAAGCCCACTCTTGAACTGTCAGACTGCCTGTTAAACCCAGATTAAAGGCCAGAAAAAACCCTTGAGATGGTACCACATTACTGAGGGATCCCACAAACTGGTATTGATAACCATGATATTATAAACTGAAATTTCAATATTGCAAAAATAATAATACACAAATACTGATTTTGTGGCAACATTTCACGGATTTCAGATCAGATCATGGCATTTTTTTCTCATCCTTAATGTTCTTTTTATAAAACTTTTTTAGTTAACCAGCTTTAGTAGATACATTTGACTGATTACATTTAACAGTAAATTACATAATCTTTAGAAGATTATATTAACTAACTTAATTTAATGCAATTGTAATTGTTCCAACTGTGACAGCATCAGACTAAAAGCATTTCGCTGGAGAAACAGAAGCCGGCTTATTATTAAGTTGTCGCAGAACGTACAAAGTTTATCAATGATGTGAGCATTTATCACTTATTCAAAAACACACCTCCACACTCAATTTCTGCATTGCTTTAGGATAAATTTGTTTTTAAATATAAAATATTGTAGGGAGTAATGGAAAAAGAAGGTGCACCCACAACAAGTGTTCCATGATGAAGTGGAGGCAACAGGCTGCACATTACCAATTACTCAGGTGAACTCCTCATTAACAATTTTTGTATTTCTATTGGCACTGAGTTTAAATCTGAAAAATTTCAAAACAGGCATATTCGCTTTTTGGTTTGAAGTTAAATCAAATGCCAAAATTCCGCTGGTCAACTTTCCTTACTTTGGCTACATAAAGTAAGTGAATCTTGCGGCTCTGTGCTGCGACTCTGCTGTTATTGAACAAAAAGACACTCTTAGTTTGAAATCTGTTTTCCAGTCAAGGACCGATTGATAACAGAAGAAAACTAAACAAATTATGGGGGTAAACATGGACTAGGCAAGAAATATAATAAGTAAATGATTGCATGAAACATAAGGCTGGTAAGACCACTTACCAAAAGCAAGTCTAAGACCATATTAGAGCCTAACCGATATGCAATTTTTGGAGCCAATACCAATATGGATATCAGGGAGTAATAAACGTGCCGATATGAATATATCGGCCAATATACAAAAATGTTTTGCAATGATCCTTTGAGAGTTTATTTAGTATTCATAACAAAGATCTGAAACGGAGGCAGAATATTTGACGGATTATCATTAAACTTTTATTGTGTCAATTGACAGTAGTGTACTGAAACAGTAACCTTCACTGGAAATTTAATAGAAATCCCGACATCTGTGTCTGCATTTAGTTCTTAAAACCAAATGATTTGATAATATACTAACCGATACCATATATCTGTGATAGGCCAATATTGACAAAACCGATTTATCAGTTGTGCTCTACACCGTAGCAATAATTTATGTATCTATTTTTTTCTGAGCTGAGTTTTTTGTCATTACAATGATATCATACTGGCTTCAGATAATAGTACACTAACAGTGATGTTTTTACACAGTACAGGTGCATTTGAATAGTACATAGGATAAGGCTAGTCCTGTTTGACCTTGTAATAAACTCATCATTTGTGATTTACTCCTAAGCCCTGGCTAGTCCTTTTTGACCCCATTGTTGAAGCTGGGCAGTTCATGGAAGAGCTCACAAGGAAAAAAAAAAACAATTTCTTCCTGACTCCCTTTGTTTCCTGCCACTTGCTAAACTCTCTCCATCCAAACATACACACACATATACACACGCTCTTCGCTATTGTCACCATGTCAGATATTCCGGGTTTGGGAGTGCACTGGGGAAATTACACTTCTACCAAAGCCCCTAGCACTGTGTCTGTCTGTCTGTCTGTCAACTGAATCTCATGGACAAACCTGTTCCTGTAGGGGAAGTGGACATACAATGAAAAGAGGAAGACCCTGGTGGAGGGGGGTGGAAAGGGATAGGATGATAGAGCAAAGGTGAGAGGATACATATATTTCCTAATTTACTGTTGATTTTTTGGAAAAAAAAACAGTGAAAAATGCAGTGAATCCAGGGGGGGAGGCATGTTTCTCTACAGGTTAAGTCAGAGCCAGCAGTGAAAATTAAACAGTTTCTTAAAAGAGTAATGACCTGGTCACACCAGGTTCATACACAGGGAAAATATTTGTGTTCAATATTTGGTCTTTCCAGGCTATCTTTAATCATTTTAAATACATGAACAGAACAGTAAGTTCATTCAGGAAGGAAACTCATTGATAGATAGCACGTATTATCCAAGAAGTGTTGCAGGGCTAAAAAACAAGTTTTGTGACAGTACCTATATAGCACTAAGTGGATACTAAATTCATTTCTGAACAAATAAGGATTTGGTAGAATCTTAAGTACTAGAAAGACATATCAACAAGCGCAGACAGCTTATTACATTAGTGACATGCAAGTACAGTGTCAATGCTTGTTACCCGATTGGTCTTCATCACTCATTCGTGTGAGCGGTGACTTATGCCATGCTTCCTGTAGCGCTAATATCATGGATTGTAAGTAAAATAGTAGCAAGGGATTTCTTAACTCTCTTCACCAAGTTCAATTGCTTTTGGCACTGTGATGACACAAAGTGGTGCTGGGAATCAAACCTTCAGCACCACTCTGAGCAGCCACAGCAGGCACTATGAGATTGAGCTCACAAACACGAGCACACTTTTACACCAAACACGAGCCATACTATAAATGCATGCACACACACACACACACACACACACAATTACTGCCAATCACACTGTATCTAATCATCCAGATTCTCCGTCCCCCACCCCCTCCATCACTCTCACACACATATAGCTGCCCAACCCAGGCAGTAGTGCTCTGACCTCAGCCTCTCCCTCACCTGTACAGGCCAGTAATTACAATGTGATACCATACAGACTAAAACCACCCTGCAATAACTGCTGAACAGAGACACACAGGGACTGGAGAATTTGTCTATTTTTTATTTCACTATATACTTATATAATAATTAAGCATTACTTTTTCCTGTACATTTATAGTGTTTTTATTTCTGATACAGCCTACTAATATGTCATGAATTAATTCTAGTTACTTTGTATATTCCCTTGAGGTAAAAAAGAATAAACGGACACGAATTATGAGGTGCAGGGCCCATCATTTTAATTGTCTGACATAACAAGGTTCTACCTCCCTCCCAGACTGACACAAAGTGATACTCTCAGCTCCCCACTTGCTGTCATCCACATGATGGCTAAATTAGACTGGACACTGAACCAAGAGAGAGCAGGATTAAGAAACTAGATTACATGTGAGACAGGATGGGTTCCAGTGCAAAACATTGAGCATAAAAGATCGGGGCAGTTGCATCTAGGACACGCCTGTCTCCTCACGTCTAAAGAAAAAACATCTGGATAGCATCCAAAAGCACCATGCATCAACACACAGACACACATACACCCTCCACACACTCTAATGAAGCCCCGGTAGTGACGAAGAGCAGCAGGGAGCGGCGCGGATCGCCAAAGACAAGCGTGTGTAAGCTTTCGTTGCCCAGTGTGTGTATGTGTATGTGACTGTGTATGTCTCCGGCGGGATAATTATGGCGCTCCTCGGCAGCTGAGCGTGCCAGATGTATTGGGAGAAGGAGAAGGAGGAGGTGGGGGTTGAGGACGGAGAGGAGGAGGAGGCACAACGCAGAGCAGAGGGGGAGCCTAGCACCAGAAGCAATGCATTGGGGAGCATACAATGCGTTATGTGAATAAATCAGTGTGAATGCGCTGTGCATCTCTGCAATGATGTTTGTACGTGTGTGCGCCTGTACCTGGGACTCTTTTCTTCTGAGTGTGTATGTGTTTTGTGTGTGGCTAAATAAGAGAATGTCTCAGAATGAGTGGTTCCAGATGGATGTCCATGTTAGTAAGTATGTGTGTGTGCGTGTGTGTATCTGGCAGAACTAGTTTTGTTTCTTGTCATCCACTATTAGCAATTTGGCTCAGGCACAAATGAGTGTCTCTCGTCAAGGAGAGATACACTGATGAAGAGGAACAGTGAACAGTGAGTTAAGGATGTGAAGGTGGGATGTGGGCGGTTAGTTAGAGAAGGGAGAAAGCAAGTAGAGAAGGGGAGAGTGAGGGGTCAAAGAGGGAGAAAGTAATAAAAAAGTAGAAAAAAGTGGAAAAATTTTAGAAAATAATTCACAAAACTATGTAGCACATTACATGAAAATACAATATTAGCATAATGATTGTAATTATCATTATGTATGTGGGTGGGAGCTTATGCGATGTTTCTGACTACCCAGCAATGTACGACCAGATTATAAAGGCTTTAAACAGAAAAATCAAAATCATGACAGAGGGAGTGCTGCAGGTTAGTTACTTTATGCTGCATCAGTGAATGATTACTGCTGGTCCTCTTACATTGACTACTGGTGCAAATATACTGTCTTTTTTAAGGGTTAATTACTCAATCATGTACAATGCCTTGGTTCCAATTTGGCACTTTCTGTGATTGTAATGGGCCCAAAATTTATTCTGGACGTTTTGTCGAGCCAACATGTCCATTTTTCTTCTTCCTTGTTTGTTTTGTATTGGGGTTTTTTAGGTTAGTTAACGGTTGTTTCCTAGGGTGAACAACCAATGAAGTCCATGAAACAAACTCTACAGGATGGATATTGACTTTTAGAGATATCATCTATTAAATCTGCATTAAAAACATGAAGTTAACAATCTATTGATTGATGCGTTGGTATGCAGCACATCCCTTATTAGAGACGACAGATAAGAGCGACAGTGTCTATCGTTGTTTCAACATTATTCTCTACCGTGCTCACACTCCAGCCCTCTCCTGTCGTCCCCTGTGTAATTTGTTTTAAATTATTTATTTATTATTTTAATTCAATTTTTTTATGTATAATTAAGAGCCATAGAAAATCCTTTAACCTCTCACAGCTTTGCTTTTGCATCCCACATCATGCTGTGTTGTTGCCTGTCTTTGAAACATCTTCCCTTTCTCTCGGGAATGGTATTCTACTGTGTGACAACACCATGATTTTGAAGTCTACTGCTGAATCAATTCAGCAGTTTCAATCAATTCAACTAATAATTTTATTTGCACTAGTCTATAAACATTGGAACAGTGCAGTCACACCTGAGAGCTGCCCAGTACACCCAAAACTCACCAGGAGCTCAGAGAGGGAACTCAAGTTTAATAGCTAGACTTGTCGAGAAAAAGAATTGTCAATTGTCAAGAAAACCTTCTGATTAAAAGTCCTTGTCACTTAACTTAAAGCTTTCACCAGTTTGCATCTCAACACCCAGATAACCTGTGGATTTGGATGTGCAGTGTCCACAATATCCAGAATCCTTTAGGAGCAAATGATGAATCCAACTTAAAAATCAATTGCAGATGGACAATTCCAAGCATTTAAAACAATAATACATTTGGTATTTTAAGATCACTTTAGTATCTCGCGATCCAAATGATTTCTTAAATTTTGTTGTGGTTTGGTCTATGCTCCTCTGTGAGGAAGTCACGGCCTTTATGGGAACAAGCCAAAACTAAAAGTGAAACGAATCATTCATTCAATGACTGTTTGAAAATCTGTGTCACTACACCCACAGGGATTGGTAGGGTCAAACTCAAAGTTGGATTAATGCTTCTGATGTCTTATTTCTACAAGAACTACTATGGAGATTATAGGACGCACACTATAAAATAGATACAGATAAGGTTCTCTGAATTCCATTAAGTTTTGAAGCAATAACTATACCAAATGAGCTTTCTGAGATGCCTCCAGTCTGATGGTGGTACCACCAACATGCCAAGCTGTTGTAAATATTCAAAAGGACACTCATATTGCGTGTCTCCTCCTGAGGTGATTAAAATCTTTTGAAATTAATTGTGCACATTTATTCTAAGTGTAAGTTTCAGAGTTCAAATCACAAATGTAACAATGAAAAAACTCATACTTTCCATTACAATGCCATGTTTGCCATTATATCCGTTTCTATCCAGACTCTGACCAGAGTCTTTAGTTTTGTTGTTAAATGATGGCCAGAAAACATTATAGTATCGCAGTGACATGCAAAAACAGACAACAGACAATGCAAAAACATAATTCTTCTAGCCACAAGGCCTCAGTTGTAGGCAATAAAAACAAATCATTATCATGGTTGACATCAACGCTGGTAAAACTGAAAAAAAAAAAGGGCAACTACCTCTAATTCCATAATCTCTATTTCTGCTTCACCTCTGCTATACCTTCTTTAAACATCTGCCCTTGCACTCCACAGTCCATGCACATCTACTGAAAATATTCTTTGTCCGTCACTTTGCAGTTCCTCAAAGTACCATTAATAACATATAAACTCCTACTGTGGACTGACTCTGTTTTTCTGTCTGTCTGGCACCATCTCCCTCTCTCTCTGTTGGTTCAACTGAAGCTAGCAAGGTGACCCTGAATCACAGACTGTGTTAGTGCGTGTATTTCTACACATATCTCTTAGTGTGTGTTTTTGTGCCTGTGTGTTATGTCCTGTGTGTTTCTGCATGTCTGAGTATGTGGAGTCCCGGTAATTAACACCAGCCACTAATGAAGTCCAGCTGCTCGGCAACATGACTGAGCATGAGCCAAAATCTGCCAGAAATGGCCTTCATCCTCTCTGTCTCTCTCTCCTCTGTTGCTTCATCCTTCCAGCTCCCTTCGTTCTTCTGGATTCATCAATCCACACCCCCACCCTCTCTGCAATTCGTCCCACTGATCAGTGTTCAGTTGTCTAATTTTCATGTCTGCTCACCCCATTGACCGTTTTCTTCTCTTGTTATTTACCATCATTACGAACAATTGATCTGTAATCATTACTATTTCTATCAACATCTTGTGTTCCTGATGTCTCAATTTCTTATTAAATATAGTGTCTGTCAAAGTACAATATTACCTTTTACTCATGTTTGTCTATCTATCAATCCCTTCTACATTTTCTTGTGTTCCCCTTTATCTGACTGACTCATGCACAAAACATGCTTACTTTTTAATATATATTATTCTATTCATAGACCATTGTTACTAGGAGTCGAAGTAACAAATTGCATTCAGTCAGAATACTGTACTCAAGTCTTTTTTTGTGTACTCTTTGTGAGATTTTTTTTTTTTTACTCAGCAACTGTACTTTGACTTTTTATAACAAGTATTGTACTTCATTACATTTCAAGGTGGACTGTTACTCGGTAAACACAATAATGCCCTAGAATTAGGCATGACATGACAGTAGGTTGAGGTTAAATTATTATACCTCAGGGAGTTAAAAAGTGTCTGAATCTACCTAAATCAATCTGTCTTTAATCCAACACCCAGTGAGGAATACTTACCATACAGAGTGATGTTACATGATGTTGCTGGATTGACACAATGCTAAAAGTGTTAATGTTCACAGTGGATCAGGAACTGTGATCTCTGGATTTGTTACATTGCTTGCAGCATGTTTTGCGAGCCATTTCAGCTAAAAATATTTTTATTTGAGGAGGTTAGAGGGACAGGGAGGCTAACATGACAGGCTACAGTGGGACAATTGATTGGTTACTATATACTGAGAATGGTCATGCCCCCCAAAACCCCCCCCAAAAAAAAAGTAAAAACAAGAGCAGAGTGTGGACAAGGCTCACAGACTGAACTCAGACAGGTGGGCACATTCACTAGTAAACTTGTGTTTGTTCTATGTAGTGTGTAAAATTGTGCAGTGCTCTTTGCAGCAGTCATTTCATTTCTGTATCAACAATGCTTCCACAAATAGTTTTATTTATTTGTGCTGCTTATGTGTTTTGTGAATGTTGAACTCTCTTCAGGTTAACTGAGGCTAACCAGAGGAAGACTGTTATATATTTCTAATGATAATCAGTGATATCAACAGGCTGTCTAAAACAATAGATTTATTGTCAAGGTTAGGTGTAAGGACTTGGTGGCTTGATATTCATTCCAATTGTGTTGCTGGATCGTAACAGAATGAAACAATGAATTTGTTAATTCAATAGTGAAACAATCCGACACTTTCACCTGACACCATAAATTCCAAAATTTTACAAAATAATATTTACTCTTTAAATTTTAACTGACATACTTGTATCTAGAAAATTTTTCGTCAAACATTTTTCTTATACAATTTGTGGTAAGTAAATAACAGTATTTTTACTTGAGACTATTTTCATATTGTAAACAATTAATAGACTTTACAGTGTTTTATTTTTGATAATGTTAATGTTTGTGTATTAACCTTCACATGCAGGGATGATTTTTGACATCAATCCAGAGGGTGACTAAAATCCTGTTTTTTTCTAGTCCCATTGAGTGGCAGGGGGAGAAAAAAGAAATATTAAGGTGTTATTTTTTCATGAATTGCAATTAAATAAAAGTGTATTGCCTAATGAATATACTGGTAACAATCCACAGAGATATAGTTTTTGGTTTTATTTGCTCAGGTTCAGTGACGTCTCTATTCCTCACACATAATTTCATCTGTGCTGTTTAAAAACAAAGCATAACCATTATTTAAAGACATGGAAGATAAACAAACACACATGCTCAACAGTGTCACATCTGAAACGGGATTACTTTGTCACACACAAACTTCTGTAGAACCTTATCACATACACATATAACAGTAGTAATCAACCTATGCATATTCGGTTTAAATGCACAGCCTAATTAAATTACTATACAGGCTCAAACTCTGTCGTCTACACACAAACACATACACGCTCGCTCACTTTCAGCTGTGACAGATGTGCCTGTCACAGGAGAAAATGAATTCAGAATAGTTAGTGAATTAAGCAGGGAGTTAATTGTTGCTTGGCCCCTGTTTATGAAGCGCGTAACAGCAAAGTGCCTTGTTTGTCTTGTGACAATTAGCCAGCAGAGATAGAGGAAATATGTTTGTGTGCATGTGTGTGTAATTGTCCCATTCTCCGTAGCAGCTGGTGTGGCCACAACTGGACGGACTGACACATGGTGAGAGACAGGAAAGTAGAGGGGTGCAGGTGCAGTATAATGTATATATGCCTCTATCTTTGGCTACTATCTAACACACACATACATAACTACCTACAGAAAGCACTAACAAAGACATCACTCAGACAAAGTAGACAAATTCTGACATTAAGATAGCTGATATGGCATGTGGAAATATTCTCACAGGCAAACATGATACATGACAAACAAGCGAACCTCTCTCTCTCTCTCTCTCTCTCTCTCTCACACACACACACACACACACACACACACACACACACACACACACAAACATTTGGTGTTCCTATGCCTATCCTGGTTTGGTCTCTCCCAGTCTATTTGTCAGTGTATCCTATTAAGTTCCAAAACAGCTTGTAATGACTGGTAATAAACAGCAGAAGAAGAGAAAGGTAACTCAAGCGAGAAGATGACAAAATGAGCTCTCCAGGGGACCATCATGCACTTAAAACACACACAAACACACACAGATAAAATGCAATGGTCTGTCTATGTATTCATGCACAGTCAATAAAACTGTTATAAATAAAACAGTTATGGGGAACAGATAGCAAACAATTTTTTCTAACACTGAAGCAGGACGAAAGACACAGGATGAAAGTGCTAATGTGCTAACCACACGGGATGGAAATGGACTTAATAAATGATAATCAAAATTAAACATTACAGTGAGAAATCGTTCCCACTGTCTACATGAATTCTGTTTCTCTTGTCATAAACACATGCATACATTTTTTTTTTTTTTTTTTTTTCCAAACTGGCTTTTAAACTTTCTATTGTTCTTTTGATGGCACAGTTTTTAATGTCACCTAAGGTTCGCCACAGCACTGATGATGTGTGTTCGGGGTGGGGGGTGGGGGGGCATATACCTGTCTAGTTATGTTTATACTAGACGGTTCAACTCCAGACAGTATTTAAATATAAAAGAGAACAAAGTTAAAAAGAAAAACAAAAAAACATGATCAAATTCCCTGGATGCATATAGATGAAATATTTTAAACTAATAAATCCAAAACAATGATTTCAATTCTTATCTGAAATATATAAAAGAAAAAGCTCACAATCGGCTATGGACTGTGTGGTGTTTGGCTACTCACTAAATATCGAACACAGCATATCACAGTTTATGGGGAAATCAGAGATATCACACCACACATGTAAATACACACCGTGACAATCCCTTTATTGGTTAATATTTTGAAATGTATTCTTTAGTTATGGGAAATGAATCATTCAATGAACATTTCCTATGTGTGATATAATTACTTTGTAACATTAA
>KV751352.1:6749061-6761305 GCA_001698575.1 Mola mola
CCACATAGTTCATCTTGTTCTATCCTCCCCTTCCCTCTCCTCTCCTTTATCTAGCCCTCTTTGGTCCTCTCCCTCTCTTTCTTCCTCTCTTCAGTCCCTTGTCCCTTCATCATTACTCCCTCAATGCCTCTGGTGTCATGGCTCACTAGCTCCAGGTGGTGAGGGAGGGAGGGAGGAAGTGATGTAGGGAAGGATGGATAGAGGTAGTGACGGACGGCAGAAGGGCCGCGGGGTGGGGTAGTGCAATCATTTGTCCCTCTGTTAATACCTTCACGGCAAAAACCAACATTCTGCTCAGTAATTGCACAAACTATTCATGAAACAGGTTTTCCTTAATCTTGACAGTCAACTAACTGATGAACAGATGAATGGTGCCTATAAAATGAAATAAATGGATTACAGGCAAACTTGGTACTACAAGTAAAGGAAATATTGTTTTAGTAAATAAATGTGTTTCTTGACTGGTTACTTAGCTATTTCAATTATGTAGAATTTTGTATTTCACGTATTTATATTTTTAGTTATTTTTAATTTTTTTTTAAAAATATGATAAAGGTACATTTTTTACAGTTTGGTGCAAAATATTCTGACATAATATGCAGTAACACTAAAATCTTTATAGGGCTTCCATAAATTGGTCAAAGTGGAAGATTCATTTTAAAATGCATGTATTTTTCTTTATATATACTGGTAGTGACATTTTATACTGAAATGATCTTATTTATCTTCACATTCATGCAAATAAAGCTAATTTTAATTTGAAGGCAATGGGATGAAATAAAAGAAAATTGAACCTGTCAATTTTCTAGCAGTAACAGTAATTGTAATAAGGACTATGGCTGTGGCAGGGGGGGGCAAAAAAAATTTAAACCATGTTTTTGATTTTAATGGGCTTGCATTACATCTCACATGGAAACCTGAGTCAGGTTTAATAAAATTACAGTAGATTCAATGGCAGGAGAACAATTAGTAGTGATATACATTTTCATTAAAAAAGCTGTTACTTTAGATTTTGAAGAAAAAACAATTAATCAGTTACACGCTCCTGTGAGCAGACAAGAAATTACCTAAAACCTTGCTCAGCAATTTTCAGCGTTGTCAAGCCATTTGGAAAACTGACCACTTTTGTAGTCATAATTTTGGTTGAGGAGTACAGTAAAATTCTCCAATTCACTTCATGTGAAATCCTGAACTCTGATGTGAGTTTTCAGTATGACTAGTAACCCCAAGGAAAAAATAAGTGCAGTAAATGAAGCATTTTTGTCCAATACACACCAGCAACACGAAGGGCAGATTAGTTCAGGTGCAGCAGTGCAAAAGAAAACAGCGATGTTGCTATCCAGTGGCAAAAAACACCCTCCTTCGGTCCCTTCCTCACACATGAATGAACCCTCAACCACATAATCCACCTCCATTGACTCTAAAAGCTTCTTATTCGCTTCATTAAGTCTTCAGTGACACAAAAAACCCACACCAGACCCTGCCTACTACCACATACATATACACAGAGATAGGTATGTGAGTGCATGCATGTGGAAAAGGAAAAATGGGGAGGATGGGACTGCTTGGAAACCCAGAAAGATGCGTGCAGAGACATATAGCAGCTCAGTTGGCCCTTGGGATGGCTGCTTAGACAGCAAGCCGACTTTAGTAGTCAGGCGCATCTCAAATGATTGGAGGCAGACAGACTGCATGCAGGTTGACTATTGTGAACTGACACATCAGGAACAAAATAAGAATTTATTTAACAATCTCTGACCCCACACAAAGGCTGTCAATAAATTGTTTCTTGTTTTGCTAAACTGAAATTAAAAAGGAGAGCGATTCAAATAAGAGGTCACTGAATACAAAAATAATTAATTAATAATAAGTGTTAAGAGTGAATTGATGCCAGTGGACATATGTCAGCATGTGTAGAGTTTAAAAGTAAGACTCCAAACTGGCCATCAAATGTGTGAAGAATGTGAACCCAACACTATTAGATGGTGTTGATGTAAATAAGTAAGTAAAGTTCATGCTGAGTACATATCATTAGCCACCTCACTCCACAGGGAGCACTTAGATCCAGGTGACTGGCCACTCAATACCTTCAAGGCAATAGTGTGTCCTTGCATATGTGTGTGTGTGTGTACATGTGAGCATGGATGTATGTGTGTGTGTGTTTAGGTAGTGTATGGCAAGGACAGTGAAGCATGCAACTTGCAGCAAGGATGGGGTGGATGAGGAGCTAAAGTGAGGGGTAATTGTGCGTCAGGTAACTTGTGTCAAATTCAAGATCATCCATGATTTAATTTTTAATACGGCTGATACTATTTTTATTATGCACATTTATAAGGAATCCTGTTATTGAGAAATTGAGTACTGCTTTGCCTCAATTAAGATCTATCTGTCCTTCAAATGCTTTCCACATCATGCATTGTGGCTCTAACACGTATATTATGTCAGTAGTAAAGAATAAGAGTTTGTATATACTGGCATCTATATATATCAGAAAGTAAGGGAATGAAATAATGATGGGCAGGCAGTGAGACAGCACAAAGCTGCCTTACTCATAGTGTGAGCTAAGGAGAGAGAAAGGGGACAAACCTTGCGGACAGGTGGGCTCTTCTATGGGCCATCCATTAGGCAGGTGGGGATAGGGGAAAGCGAAGGAGAGAATGGGCAGGGTTAGTAATATTCAGAGTGAAAGTGGTGTGTGTTTGAAGGGGGGGAGCTAAAGGTTGACTTAATCATGATAGTGAGCACAACATGGAAGAGATTTAAAGACAATTTCTCCTGTGGTACTGTAGACAGGTTACTTAAGCTCACAAAGATCAAAAAACAGCAGTCCAACCACATTCAGCACCCTACTTCTGTTTAATTTCATTTATTGTTCCATACATCTCAAATGTAATCATGCCAGACACTCATATAGATGGATTCTGGGCTGGCTTATTTTTGCACGTTACAACAACAAGGATTCTCCTTTGCTGAAGTCTACCAGTACATTTTTGTCTGCTGCTGAAATGTATATTCCACAAAAACTGAACGACAGAGGAAGAATTCCTCTTCTACAACTATTCTTGGGCTACATTTTGATGCATTTACCACCTGATAGTGGTAGTCATGGAGGACATTTACAATTATCTGTGTAGTCTATAAAGTAATTACGCATGAACACTACAGCCCAGACAATCATGTCTTACCAGTAAATTTTGAATATATACATTGACTACATCTACAGAAACAAGTATAAAGAAAATTAACCCATTGACTGAATTAATCTGATCTATAATAATTGAATAACTTCCTAATACTACACTAAAATACTGTGAGTTATTATGAAATATAGGCTGACTAATGCCTCCATATTAAATGATTAGAGCTCCAACTCATTAAGGAAAAACACTCAGACACACTGAAGAAACGCAGTAAATCCATTATATAAGAAAGACCTGGGCTCACTGCTCAAGTAGGCAAATGTGACCAAATAAAATACCCTCACTGTAAGCAATTACGTGCCAAATGATGTTATGTCAGATTAATGATGCTACAGCTTAATAATTGTTCTATAACAATATACCATTCACCATAAGGTTTGTCTTTCAAGTCCATGGAGGTATTTTGAGCTTTAACTTCCTTTGCCTTTGACATGTGCTTTTGTTTATTATATTCAAAATCAACCTCACTAACCCCTCCCCAAAAACAAAATGACAATGGCTAAGCAGCTGTTCAAGTGGACGGAGTCTGAATTGTACACTCTTATGAGGGACTTCTGGTCTGAATGGGCATTTCGCCACACTTACAATTAGGTATGCACATGCAGAGATCAAAGGTTACAGTCAGTAAGCTAACTGGAGACTGGCCCCTGATTAGGGCCAAGTGTAAGGGGAGATAAGGAGAGATGCAAGTTTTGTTGCTGCAGAGACACATATTAAGGATGTCTTTGTGTGTGTGTGTGTGTGTGTGTGTGTGTGTGTGTGTGTGTGTGTGTGTGCGTGTGTGTGTGCGAGAAAGAGAATGCACGTCTACATGTGGAATCATTATGGTAAGTCTAGACTGAAGGGATTAGTAAAACATTAGCGACTACATGTAATACTCTGAGCAAGCTTTCAAGGACCTTATTGAAGAGTGTGAGTGTGTGTGTGTGTGTGTGTGTGTGTGTGTGTGTGTGTGCGCGCGGGGGGGTCCGTTTTAAATTATTTAACACGGGGTCACACCTTAACACACACATAGTTTAGTTGCACACAGAATGGTGTCTTCACCACCATTATAAAAGGAGAGAAGTTTTTCATGATGTGCAGCTGCAAAGTCAGCCTCAAATGGCTGGACAGTCCTTGTAAGAACATGCAGGTGTGCGCAAACATACACACCCCCACGCACACACAATTACACGTGTACATACCATAAGAGGAGTGTGGTGAATTGATACAAAGCAATAATGAATCAAGACTAATTAAATCCTGCTCATATTGTTTAGAAATAGAGGTGAAATAGCGGAAAAGCAAGGAAATTCTGAAATTGAACATTACATGTGTGAGCTTCAGCCAGACAGAGAGATGACACATTTACTGGGGCCCTCCAATACACAGAAATGAACATCGTACTGTTTTTCTGTTAAATATAATTCATGTGAATGGGATGCTCCGAAAATAGTGACAAAAACCCCCAGGTTTATTGTCATCTGTCTTTCTTATTACTGCCATTCACCTCTTTTTTTCTGTGTCATATTTCTGCACTAACTCCTCTCCTATCTTCTCAAATGAAGCTGCCCTAATTGTGCTCAACCTAACACACAAATACTGTCTACACAAACACAGATACACATGAAAAACTATTCGCTAGTAATGGTTAAATATGTATGTAATAATACTTATTAATTAATAATTATTTTGTATGCAAATTTTACATAATGTGACAGAATTTATAATGTACTTGCATTTGTGTAAATGCACTCAAAAACACCAAAACAATTCTCAAAGGCATGATGGTAGCTGAGGCAAGAATGGACAGTTCCATCTGTTTCTCTCTACACTCAGTGTGTGGGAGTTGAACTAAAGCTGTGTCTTTGTGTGCACGTGTGTGAGTTTAAACAATGTGAAGTGTGACCACTTCTGCTGTGTCAACATTATTCACCTGCCCTTAACCCTAAAGGTTAAGGTTGTATTCGTGTTTACATCTGGGAGTGCTTTCATTATTTAAAAAGATAGGATGCACATCTAAGTCTTTATTTTATCATATGTAAATGCCCTGTATCTATGTAGTGCTTTTCTAAGTCAGTGTTGACCACTCAAAGTGCTTTTACACTACAGTCTTTGCATTCACCTATACATTCATTTTTTTTTACTACTGCTGGCTTAAGCCCAAATACAGATGCCACAGTCAAACCAACGATTCCTTCTCTGCGGCACAAATAGTTTATTTAGACTCTGATGATCTCTGGCTCTATCTAATGTTGTCTATCTTTCCCTTAATGAGAGCATAATTTACAGGATCACTGCATTGTGTGTTTTTGTTTTTTTTGTTTCTCTTCTTCATGCACAGTGCTTCATTTATACACGGACTGAGAGGTACTCTGAAGTTTTGAGGCTGTCTTGTATTGGATGATCCATGTACAGGAGATACTGCAAGCAAGCCCACAAGAAGAAAATTAGTATTAAAAAAAAAGGAAGCCTAATGATGAAGGAAAAAAATGTACTGACTCACTCAGCTCACAATGTAAGGCGATTCAAGATACTGGTTTCATGATTCACAATTTTCTAAATTTTTTTTAGCAAAAAGAATATATTTTAATTTGTGAGGTGGGTTTATCAACTTTATAAACAGCAAAACAATGCACATTTCCATTTTTTTTGTAACTGGTAAATGGTAAATGTTAAATGTCCTGTATTTATATAGCACTTTTCTAGTCATTTGACCAATAAAAGCACTTTTACACTACAGATTTTGCATTTGTCCATTCACACACAAATTCATACACTGGTGGCAATGACTACCTCACAGGTAGGACTACCTACCACACTCTGCTCATCAAAAGCGTTAACCATTCACACATTCATACACTGATCATGAAGCCTCAGGTGCAATTTGGAGTTCAGTGTCTTGCTCAAGGACACTTCAACATGTTAACTGCAAGGTCCAGGATCAGACTAGGAACCTTCCAATCACTGGACGACCGCTCTACCATCTGAGCAACAGCCGACTCTTGAGAAAATATGAAAATAATAAAAATCAGTCCTAAAGACAAACAAAGGCTTTGCCTGCAATTTTAATTAAGAACAAAACATTTTTTTTTTGAAAGAAATATCAGCAGAAGACATTTTCAGGGAGGGACCGAGACATTCACTGTGCCCCCTGCTGTCTAAGACAAAATAAATCAAAAATCCTTTATACTACCTTGGATTTGTTCCCCTGTAAAATACTGGCGTGAAAGTAGGACTAAAGTGTGGGCATGATGCCATGGAGTATTTGGGCTCTAGAGAAGTAGACAGAAAAGTAAGCACATATCCCTAGTGTAAATGCAAAGACCACTGGCACATGAAACAATATATTGCTTTGATTGTAGCATTTGCTTACAAGGCAAACAATGCTTACAATGCTTACAAACTATTAAATCATAAACCAGTACAATGGCACAAGATCATATCGTCAGATTCTTGCCAAAAAACAAGCCTAAAATGCTCATGAAACCAGCTGTTGTACTGTAGGTTATGCTACATGCTCATACATGAGAGTACAATGTCATATTTCATATATGTTGCACATAGGTGAGACTGAGTCACTTCAACACTTCGTGGTAAAAGTTAGTTAACCAGCATGGTCCAGTCTATGGCTCACTATCAAAGCCAAACTAAATTTATACAGCAGCCCAATCCTACAAGACACATGCTTGGGCAAAGAAAGAAGTAAATGACCTATCTAAGATGGTCAAAATCAGATAAAGGAGAAAGTCAAGGGATGAGTGAAAGGAATGACCAGAGTTTTGATTCAGTTATGCACTGATTAGCAAATAAAAAAAAAAAAGAGACCAAAAAGGAGCAAGTGAAGGATATTAGAAACTATGCACTCTTTCACATGAGCATTTGGCTTCATGATTGTGTATCTTTGATTGCGAGTGTATGGCTGTGTGAAAGTGTCCAAGGTGCATCGGTGAGTGATGGAAAAGTTACTGCAGCTGACTTTTTGTTTCAACTATTTTTTTTTTTTAAATCTCAGGACATCACAGGGTGACTAACAGCAGTGTCAGTATTCACAAACACACACACACACACAGCTCAGGTATAGCAGTAACTCTGCAACAGAGATGCCAAAGCACTGAATCAGCAATGAGTGTGGGGGAAGGGGGGGGATAAACTGTTGCAGGGGACTGATTACAGAACATAGACTCCAAAGTACAGAGGATGTTTTTACCTAAACATACTCCATGTAGAATAAGTGCACCTGTAACATTTTATTTAACTTTCTCTCAGAACTTACCAGGAACGATGATGAAGCTTATGGTTTTGGCTATTTCCTGCAAAAGTAGCTGATCAGACAAATGTATGAAATGCAGCTTAAGGTAGATGGCACAATGTCTTAGTCATTGTGCATGCATGCACTACGCATTTGTTTGTGGGCATGCATTACAGTAGAAGTAGAAGTAGAAAATCGACTGCCAATTCTTTTGTTGACCTATTCAACTTCAAAAATGTGTCTTTGCTCTATCATTATAATGAATAAGAAAATAAAATTATAAAATAAAATCTGTGGATGTTTACAGCTTTCTTGTTTGCTGAGAAGAGTGTGTTTTTTTCAGCTCCATTCTCTCCCTATGAGAGTAGTTGAAATGCCTAAATATGCACATACTTGTAGTGAATTAACAACAAAGATCAGACTTCTGTAGGCTGAGCGACCTAATAAAAATACTAAACTTATGTCTTGCCATGTTACTACAACAGAACACCATATAAATTTATTTCAACTCTGCTAAAAATGGTTTTATCTGTTGTTGATGATAAAAAAAAAGTCACTTCATTGTTAACAAAACAGAACTGCAGCAGCGTCAGAGCCTCAAATTATTCAAGTTGAAATGATGATATGTAACATATCACTTTGTCTCTTGAAAGATGTATCGTATTTTACAAATTTATTTGTATTTTCAGCTGCATTCTAAGTGGCTAGCTGGCATATCTGCTCATGTAGAAATTTAATGTTTGCAGGAGGAATTGCAAAATGTGTGCAGTTAGCGCATGAGACAAAACAAGGAGAGATGTTCACAGTCACATAGCAAAATGCAATATCAATAGTCACACACTGACTCACACAGACAGACTGAGTGAAATACACAAAACAGAGTGAAAGTGCTGCAATTCACTCACCGATCATGTGATTGGCGACATGAATCTGGATCTCCCTTTCTGTTTCAAACGTCATTTGGCATTTAATACACTGGTATGTTTTCTTCTGCAAGATCAAAGAAAACAAAAAATATGGAAGACATTATCTTTCATGTGAACCAATAAAAATCTATTCTGCTACATAAAACTCTGTTCTGCTGAATACAAGCACTTCCAAAAAGTATGGACGGTATTAAAAATGGTAATGAAGACACGATGCAAGATAATTTGTTTTCTAAAAACAGTTTTACAAAGTTTTTCTGTCTTTTTTATAGTATTGTTTGGTAAAATGGTCCATCCTTGCTTGTGAAAGAATGAGCTTTTCAACCAGGATACTATCACTTGTTTATAATGAACCTGTTAACCTCTTGAACATTCCAGGTATTTTTGAGCATTCTTCATCTTTTGCCGTCCTTTGCACCTGTTCCGACATGTTGCTACCATCAATTTCACAATAAGCAAATATTTACAATAATCAGAGACAATGAATATTATTGAGTACTGAATATCATTTTTATATATATTTTTTTAATGTTATTTATGTTGTTTTATTGTTAACCGTAAATTAAGTACATTTCAAAACATTAGAAAATTGTTTTATTTATTTTACAAATTGCTTTGGTACGAGGCCTGTAAAGGCACTTATGTGAAACCAATATTTCCACATTAAATAGAGGGCTGGGTATGCAAAGGGAAATACATTAAACTAGTAAATAAAACACTAAGAGAATGAAAATATCATTTGATAGTTTAGAATAAAAGTCAAGCAAAAGAAAATGCACAACACTCAACATGGGAGACAATGGAACCCCATCAAATCTCACACTAATCGAGCAAGACTGAATGTCTTTGGAGACTTGATTAAAAAAAACGGACTTGGTTTTCTACAAGCTTCTCTCTACTGCTTCAGCCTGCAACACTGAACACACACACACACACACACACAGAAATACTACTTTTTCTGCTCTGTGCTGTTAGACTAAGCAGAAACAAAGGTGCAGGTAAGTCACAGGATCCCTGGGAACTGCCTTTATCTAACACACAAACCCGCTGCAAGTACACACTTTCACATACATAGACATGTGGCTGGTTCCAGGAAGCTTGACTGTCAATATCAAGTAGAGCAAACTGCTCCCACAATGGCTCAGCATGCCGCATCCTCAAGACAGTGGGCTCAGCTGACCCAAAGACATACACGCAAGCGCACAAAAGTCAGCCACATACACAGACAGACGCACGCACTAACACTTCACATACATATGATTCATGTAAACATACTTTTGAGCAGGATTTCTGAGTTTCCTACAGATTTGAAATGTCCTCCATATGTTTAATGCTCATGTTATTGACATGAATATCAAACACAGGAGTAAATGTAATGTTTCATCAACTAACTGCACTCTCACTTCTGTTCAGGTTATTTGAGAAGCACAGTAGGGATGCGAACACTCAACATGCATTATTTAAGATTTTTATTTACTGTAATTGTGTTTCAAATATATATATTCACATAACCAAATTTCGTCCTTACCTTATTAAATGGCAATGGTAATGCTGAGGCTTTTTGGGCAAAAACCAGAATAGCATGTCTAAAAACATTTCTCTTTGTGTCCTGTCTCACCTTAGGGGCAGGTGAAGCCTCAGCCTTCTTTCCTACTGCACTGGTTTCAGGGCTGACCTCTGGGTGGTCTGTCTGAACGTGACTCTCCAAGTCCTCCAAGCTTTCAAACTTCACCCCACACTCTGGACACCTCAGCCCGGTCACGGCCTTTTCTCCCTGTGTGTCGCCAGGCTTGGCAGCTCCAATTCCTTGGTTGGGGCTCTGGCCATTTGTGCCCCTAATATAATTGAGATATTTGATATGTTGAACTGTTCAACTCCTCAACATAAAAAGGTTGCATGTCTATCTGTGTGGTGCTATGTGGAATCTGTGGAATTCCTTCAGGAGTAGAAATATGTGGAGGTACAACTTTTGGCTAGACAGACAGCAGGATTCACTCAACCAAAGGTGTTTAAGACCAAATGAATCTTATGAGGAATAATCTAATGTTCCCCCTTAAATTTATTTATTGTAATGTCTAATGAATACATTTACAATTTAACCTGGGGCAGAGTGATACTCTATGCAAAAAAATCATTACAATTTGTTTCTTCAATATCAATGTTGTAACATTATTGTAGTGATGATCATTTGGGCTTGGGCTATTTGGGCTTGGGGCTTTTTTTTCCACATGCATAGCTTGTTAGATCAAATTTGGTCATTGAAATTCTGAATTTTAATTTAAAAAGTTATTTTGACAAATGTTTGCACACTTATATATGAAATAAACATATTTCTGAATTACAAACTAATAAAGAACACCAACAATTTAAGCATTTGACATTACCACTGCCTCCGCGGCACACTAGATGATGCTCTGCTGTGCACCAACCGAGCTCTGCACAGTTATACAGAATAGCTGGACTAGGGAATGTTTAGAATACCACATCCCATCATCCACAGAGTTGGTAACAAAGCAACCCACCTGCTCATGCAGCCAGCACAGAGGCCATAAGGCAGCCCATTGACATCCAGCTTCACCATCTCCCCTTTGTTCTTGAACTCCTTCAGGCAGAAGGCGCATTTATACAGCTTATGCTGCTGCAGCTGTCCATTTGGGGATGAAGAAGTTGAGCCATTCCCTCCTCCTCCCACTCCATTCCCACCTGTTGATACGGTTCCCCCAAGTCCAGAACTGGTGGAAAGCTTCTGCATGTGGAAGGTGCCGTGGATCTTCAGCTCCAGGGAGGAGGTGACGGTCTGCATACAGACTACACAGCGGAAGCCGGTGAGGGAGTTGCGGAGGTCAGGGTGCATCTGGCAATGCTCTATAAACTCCTCTTCACTCTGCAGGGGCATCTTACAGATTCGACAGGTGCCCGTGTCCAGACTCTTACTGTGGGTCACCTGCACAGAGGGAATATACACAGAAGGAATGACCATGTCTTTTAGCAAAGAAACATATTAAACATATTGAAATAGCAAGATTGCAAATCAAAGCACAAAGTGTTGCCATGCCATTGTCATAAAACATAAGACACTGCAGTTGTTTAAATACGCACACTTTTTTCATGCACTGTAAATTGCCTCTCCTAGGACTATTTAGCCTTCTTTTTTTTCTTAAACTCTAAATTGAAAGTAATCAGAGAAGATTTGGGATCAAAAGACAGAAAGCAAAAAAAAGGAACTCTAGAGAAAATCAAAAACATGCATCTACAAAGAGACTGTGTTGTTACACCTATGAGAATATCCATTGACTACCAAAAGACACACACACACTACAGAAACATGGAAAAATACCTTGTGTTCAGTAAGTGTTAAAAGAGAGGGAAAACGCTCGCCACATATTGGACACATGTAGTGTTTGGCGGGGCCACGATGTGTCTGAGCGTGCTCACGAAGGCCGTTCTCAGAGAAAAATGTTCTGGAGCACACGTTACATTTGTGGTTTCCCTTGATGAAGTCTGCCTTCTTCTTTCGAGAACCTGGTATATCAAATTATTTTCATCATGAAAAATACAAAATTCTGTTTGTACTAACATCTAACTTTTTCTATGATCAGCCACAGATTTCAAATATCAAAATAAATATTAAGATTTGGTATATCTTTTTATTAAGCACAACTTAAAAATCTTTGCCAACAAGCAGCTAATTGAAATCAAATCCTACCAGCGTCATCTTCCCCCGGTCGGATGTTGTGGTCACGCAGTCGGTGGTTTTGCAGAAGTGACTCCATGGTATAAGCAGCTCCACAGATGTCACAGGCATACATGGGCTCAGAATTGTCCAGCTCTTCCTCACCTCCACTTGCCTCATGGCTGTTGGTAGCATCACATCCCTGGGCTGCTCC
>KV751352.1:6770705-6792154 GCA_001698575.1 Mola mola
TTAGTGATGATGCCTCAAACACATGTAGTCTTTTGCACTTTCTCACCTTTTATTTCACTTAATATTAACCACTGTGTCTGGTATGCAAAACAGAGAGAAATAAGAAGAAATAGTCAACCTTAAAAGCAAAAAGAACTAAAAAAAAATCTTCAAAGACATGTTAGGAAACAAAGTGTTTCTTAGCAGTCACAGTGCTGGTTTGCACCCATGTGGACCATTATGTGTACACCAGTATGAGTCAAATGTTAGAGTTTTTGGAGTGGGAAAGTGGGAGACAGAAAAAAGAGGGATAGAAAAAGAGAGAGATTAAGTCAGACCAATAGGGAGAAATCATTTTTTTTTTTTTTTTTTGCAGGGGGGGCATGAAGGGGAGGAGAGATTAGCGTCATTAAAGAGCCCTAATCCTCTGACTAGCGTGGCTGGCGCTAAAATGGAGGATCACACGGCTTTTTAACGGCGCCTTTGTCAGTCGGCCGTGAGGGGACCTGGCACGACAAGGCCGAATAGCAAACTGGGAGAAACTGGAGGACAGGGTGGGGGGGGCAAAGAAAATTTCAATGAAAACTTAAATTAGAGAAGAATCCTCAGGAGAAGATGAGGAGTAAGCATGGCTGAGGGAGGAGGAATGGAAAGAAGAAACAGGGCGAAAAGTAGTTGAGGGAGGGAGGCAAGCAGGAGCAGGCACCCGCCGACACATGCTGTTTCTACCCCCACTCTCCTTTCACTTCTTCTCCGGTGAATGAAAACGAATGAGGAACGAAGTAGTTGACCACAGGGCTCCAACAACTCCCCTCCCGCTTTATCTCTTACTCTGCAGTCCTCTCCCATCCATTCCCTCTATCCTTCATCCCTCCCACCGTCCCAAGCTGTCCCTTTCCTGTTCTGTCTTCAGCTCTCCACTACCTCCCTCCCTCTGTCAACTTTTATGTTACTCATTATAGTGCCGATATCTCTCCCTCCGTCTATTCGACAGTCTCTCCCCTACTGGCATTGGCCTTCACCCCTGTGTCTTGGCCTGGAAGGGACTGAGGGAGAGAAGGGGAGGTGTGTTCCAGATGGAGAGACTCTGAACTCCAGAGGACATAGAAGAGATGGCAGTATGAAAAGGGAGAGAGGAGAAAAGAAAGGAGAAGCAAAAAAGATCTGAATGGACCACCTGAGTCTACCTAAAATGACGGACACATACAAACACACACTCTCTCGGCATGTCTCTATAATAGGCCAGATAGTGTGGCAACGTGTGGAGGACACAGCTTTGGTGAAACACTCTAATAAAGAGACTCATATGCCAACTAGTATCTCTATGTTTCGGTCCCCCCCGTCACAAGCTACAAATATATATCAAAGCAGCACAGATTTTAAGATGAAACTTCCACTAAAAGAAATTTGAGAGACTATTGTGATCTTCAAATGTAATAACTCTATAGACTATTTTGAAATTTAAACAAAAACATGTAGGAAAAATTTCTGCTGGCTTTTTACATCAGTTTTGTAAACTGACAAACCGATTAAGGGGACGATTGGCTGACTTGAAACCAGTTCAATTAGTTTGCTCTGGATATCAGTGTCAGCTAAATGCTTGAAAAGGAAATACAATGTTGTGCTTTCTCTTTCAAACACTTTGATGTGTGAATCAAGGGAGCTCAGCTGGTAGCAGCAAAAATGTTTCAGCTCCCAGTGCTGCTACTGCAAGTGCTCAATCTTCCTGCTATCCCCGTTACATTCCAGACTTATTATTAGGAATGAACAATACACACAGTGGTTCGTTAAGTTAAAAATGGAATGAACCCTGAGAATAAAATGAGATTTCCTTATGATACCATACAACTCTAATTCAGAGTGAAGCAAGATGATGCTAACATGTCTGTAACACCATATATGAACAGCTCAGCATAAACATACCTTTTTTCCTACATTGTAATTTTTAATGTTCCTATCACACTCTCTTTCTCTCTCCTCCTCCCCTTCCTGCTTCCTTCCTTCAGCACCTCCCACACCCCAATCATGAACCTTCTTTCCATGTTTGTTTGACGATCAGCCCAGACCAGCACCTTAAAAAAATTCCTTTCATCCAGAGCTCCCCAGGCCCCCTCCGATGGCCCCAGGCTTCCCTAGACAGACATGCACACACACACACAGCCCTTGACTCTCAATAGGGGGCAGAAAAACAACTTCCACCCTTGGTTCACTCTGGGCAGTCCAGCACCCACTCTCTTATTTTCTCTTTCAGACACACACACTCAAAACACATTTAGGGTTTAAAATCAAATAATGAGTTTAGTGTGATGGAAAACAGGCATTACACACACTTTCTCCAGCCTCAATCATTATTTTTGTGAAGAACATCATGCAGTTTAAAGATAATCGTGACTGCTTCCTTTTGGATTTATGCTGTAAATAATTTAGATTACATACAGATCAAAAGTTCTATTTCCCAAATAATTGCATGACATGTTTTCTGTTTTTTTTTCTCAAGATGTGTGGCTGCAACTGCAAGTGAAGGCCATCTGTTTAATGAGACAATTTCAGAGACAGTACTTCCTTTTGGCTCAAAGTATAAGGTACCAAAACAATACTGTTTTTTTATATAATCCAAGTAATGATTCGCTTCTTGGTTTTAAAGTCATACATGTTTTTCAAAATACTATACATGGAATGGCTTTGAAAAATAATAACAAGAAGGATCCCTATCTAGTTTGGTGATTATCATCCGAGTTGGCGGGACAACATATACGCCAAGCAGTTTACAGATTGCGTTTTGACAAAAACACAGTAGGATGGTGGCTTGGATGTGTTTGATTGTTTGGCTGAAACTACCTGTTGTGTAGTCTATCCGCTGTTGCTGTGTAGGAAAAAGTGACATACACAAAGAGAATACAGCGACACCACAAAAAAAAAACAAAAAAAAAAAAAACAAGGAATGGGTTTCTTAAGTTTTCGGTTGTTGGACTTTTGAGAGAGTGAAAATAAGGTCTACACGCAAACAGTAAATGTAAAATGCATCTTCAGTATAGCTGAATGATAACTGCGGACAGCAGTTTACACATATGCGCATGGCGAGAACTCTGGCCTGTGCTGCGAGAACCCACAGCCATCCGCTGCTCTCCTTGCTCAGGTAAGACACAGTCTATCGGGACGAACACAATCATACACATACATGCCACCGTGAAGACAGATAGGATGGTACAGCAGTCTGTCTGGGGCTTGAGCCCTTAAGGACACAATGGATGGACAAAAACACACATACAGTCACACAGTCACATATTAAGCAGCCGGTGGGGACCTTCACCTTCTGCCTTGGGAATGGGTCCGGCTGCTTTGGACGCTTTTGGGCGCCAACTGCTCCATATGGGTAGTATGTGCATGTGTGTGTGTGTGCGCGTGTGTTTGAGGGCAGAAGGTTAGGGGCAGGGGACTGAGGATGGGGGTGGGTGGACAGTGAGCTGGAAGATGACAAATTTGTCCCTACCATGTGGCAAAAAAAAAGTTATATACTGTCTATTGACATCAAACAGTGCTAATACATTTATTAACGTTATGTAAAGAAAACGTAAACAGAATCAATAATGTGAATATGGACTCATAACATTTATTAAAGGTATGTAAAGAAAAAGTAAACAGAATCAATAATGTGAATATGGACCCGTAAAGATCTTGTCCATTACAGTATCAGAGACTCTCTACATCACAAAGTCAAGTCATTAGTTTGATCAGACTGTGATGCAAACTTTTAAAATAAATGTTTAAAATATTGCTGCAGTTTCTGAGATGCAAAGTTTTTGGGGGATTCAAAAATCCATTCATCAGTTCTAAAATTCATGTGCTTTTTTTCATATTAGTACCTACTAATCAGTAGTAAACAAAGCGGCCACTACTGATATTTATATAAAATGACATATTTAATTGTTTTGGGGTTTTTTTGTCATGAAAAAAAAAACCCAACATTCTATCACTTCTACAAGTCAAAGGCAGAGGCCTTGCTGGTCCCATCCCCGGTTGCTGAAGCTGGCTATTTGACCATGGAATGTTACCTCTCTGGTGGGGAAGGAACCTGAGCTTGTGCAATAGGTTGAGAGATACCGGCTAGATATAGTCGGGCTCACTTCAACACACAGCTCGGGTTCTGGAACCAGTCTTCTTGAGAGGGGTTGGACTCTTTTCTTTGCTGGAGTTGTCCCAGGTGAGAGGCGGAGAGCAGTTCAGTTATTGGATTTCTGTGCTAGCCGCAGTTTGTCCACAATTAACACCATATTCAGCATGTCATTCAGAGTGTCCATAAGTACACCTGGCACCAGGACACCGTAGGTCCACAGTCAATGGTCGACTTTGTAGTCATATAATCTGATCTGCCACCGTATGTGCTAGACATTTGGGTAAAGAGAGGAGCAGAGCTGTCAACTGATCACCACCTGGTGGTGAGTTGGATCGAGTGGTGGAGGAGGATGCTGGACAGACCAAGCGGGCCCAAACATATAGTGAGGGTCTGTTGGGAACGTCTGGCTGAGGACCCTGTCAAAATAGTCTTCAACTCCCACCTCCAGCAGAGCTTCAACCACAGCTTCACGTTCACTAAAGACGTTCTTGAGTAACAAAAACACACATGTAACAGACACAGAAAATCCCCTGCAACAGACTCCATCCTTGTCTGGAGAAGCTAGAGCCCTCAGTTACTGACAACTTACCTTGCTATTAACCATCTTAAACACTGCTAGAAAGCCATCTAGCTGCTAAGTGCTACTTTGCTCTCATTCAACTTTGTTAATGCTCACTCACTCTTACGCAACCACACACGTTGTACATATAACCTGTTCTTAAAGTAGCCACACTGCTCTAACAACACCAGGCAACAACAACATAGCACATGGTTTCCATATAATATCTCTCATATCTAATAACATTTGGTAATGTCTGTAACTTTTAAAGGTATTTTCAGGCTTTATAGGGGATGGGGGAAAATAATTGAAAGAAATATGATAACATAAGATAATAAGGTCATCAAATAAACAGGAACATAAAGTGCTGCAGTTTGTGATAAATGCCTGCATCCTTTGACTTCCAGAGCCACCTATTAGTATTTACCAAGTAAGTGTGGTACAACATGCTTCCACAGACATAGGTAGGGCCAAACGGCATGGCAGGGTTTCCTTTACCATTGTACAGGCCTGGCGGGCCACCAGACCAAAGACAGTACCCGCTTGGCCAACATCATGCCAAAAAGTTTTTATATGTGCTAAATAGTGTGAATCTTTCACTCTCTCATAGGGCTGGGAGATATGACGATATATATTGTGGGATCAGAACAAATGACTATCAATTGATGTTTTCCTCTACCATTTATTTCAATATTCTAGCAAAGCAATGGCTGTGGCCTGACTCATAGCAGCTTTTAATATAATTTGGCTCCTGCTTCACATTTGTTACATACAATCACAAGTATCAAATCAAATTTTATTCATATAGCCCAAAATTACAATTCACATATTATCTCACTGGGCTTTGACAAACCGTACAGATGTGACACACTCCGGCCTTAGACCCTTGAAACGGGTGAGGAAAAACTTTAAAAACTCCAAACAGGGAAAATAAGAAACCTCAGGAAGAACCACAAAGGAGGAATCCTTCTTCCTAGGATTGACAGACGTGCAATAGATGTCACTCGTACAGAACACAACAACATGACATGAAATAATAACATTCAAACACAGAGGAGCAAATCCCCTGCAATAATCCTAGCAGCGTTAATTTCATGACTGTAAATTTTGAGGAAAATGTTTATCAACAACCTTTTTTACATGATGAAGACTTTAATGAGGTAAAAATAGATAATTGATAAAAACAACTATGACGTACGTATGTCATGGTTGTTGATGAAACAAAAATGTTAATGGTGGACAAACGGACATTCACAATGATGATATTCTCCCTGTCTACTCTGTCTGTCAGAATGTAATTGATGAATGCAGACTGAATGTCAGCGTTGTCCTGCTCTGTGTCTGTGTGGGAACAGCAGAACGCTCGCTCTACCACACGTTAGATGGTTCAGGAGGTGAAGACACACTTCTACCCAACGGAGGGGGTCTTTCATCATTTGGTCATACTTTGAGCAGGGGCAGGAGCAGTCACTGTGCATATTTATAATACAATATGTAGAATTCAAATTCTTTGCATAAACTGTCAAGATTTGGATATAAGTCAATCAACAACACTACTAAACACCCAAATACATAGTTTTACAACTGAAAAATGTGGTTTGGGGGTTTAGATATTCTTTAATCCACAGGACTATCAAAATAATACATTTTCATGAAGTATATGGCTATTTTTATAGACATTATTTCATTAAATTTACACAAAGAGTACTAAATCGTGATCACATCACCAAACCAAAGCACAGGTGGGGAAGACAGGGGAGGGACGCATGTGGAGGAAGAAATGAGAGACATTCGGTATGCGCTCATTGTCTTTATCAGGTCTTGCCACCAGGCCTAAAAAATTTCTAGGGGAAACAGTGTGTGTGCGTGCACACAAACACACAGTATGCCTCCCTCACATACAAACATGTACCATGTGGCAGAGGAGGACTGGCATCTGCTTCCTCTTACAACATTCCTCTGTTTTTTTCTCATCCTCTCACTTCTCAGATTTTCTCAAAAAGCCTTTTATCTTACTACGTCCTGATTTTTTTTTGCATCATGATTACTATAGCCCTTCTTCACTTCCAGTATATGCACAAATTGACACAAAACATCAGGGTTAGTGGTTCCATTCCACTCTTCCAACTCCTCTGTCCAATTCTCCATCTCATCTGCTGTTTTTTTCAATTAGCAATGACAGCCAGCTGTCAGAAAGTTTGTTGGGTAAACAACAACACCATTCCAAAGCACACATACACTATGCCACATATGCACACAGAGTGGTGTGGTGTCATTGTATGCATGCCAGCGGGGTTTGTCATCTATTTATATGACTGAGGTTTGGTGGACTGACAGACCACTAACCTAAAAACACATTCACCTGAGTCACACACACTTAATTTGCCAATCAAATATTCACACACACATATACTCTTGCCCATTAAGGTGCATAGTGCTGCATATAAAGAGCCCCTTGGATGTGGATTGAAATACCCACAGAACCGCTGTAATGCAGCGGCAATTATGAAGAACAACAGCTAAGTAACATCTCTAAAGCGTTATTGAAGCTATCTTGTAAATAATGATGGGTAATTAGCATTTAGTGAGAATATCATGTAGGTTTATGAGTGTATTCATAATTTCAAACAAATGACAGTCATTAAAATGGTTGTAATTGATCTTGGAATGCATAAACAATACTATTCACACACGTCATCTTACATTCACCAACGCTTACGTGGGATCCATAAATAAGTCATGTAGAAAACTGGAGCCTATGGTGCAAAACACCGAAAACATACTGATAAACAAATAAAGACATTATTTTTGTACAAGGAAAAAGACTGCACATGGGAAATGCTGTAAAACTATCCATCTAGAGAAAAATTACTGTGCAGGGGTATGAGCTTCCAAAAGATAGACCTGACAGAGAGAAACTGAGAGAAAATGAGGGTAGAGATAGAATCCTTGGGGAGCAAGGTAGAGTGGGGTCCTTTGCCCAGGGAAATCCCAAGAGCAAGCTGTGAGAGGAGGGTACCTCCTACTCACAGCTCCGCTTCTCTCCCTCCCCTTCTGGAGGACAACATCCTGGACAGCCCCCTTCTCACAGCTCCTTAACCACCAATGAGAGGAACACATGCACACACACACATGCACACTCTGAAGAGGGGTCCCCATGGGTGGAGCAAAGCAGAGCAGAACACCTGGACCTGCAATTAGTGACACACTCAGGGATTAAAGGCACAGACGGCAAGAGAGATAGATAGAATGCACACTGGGATAGTCAGACATATTTTATCCCGCCAGAGTAATATGCATAAACATACAGAAACACGTGCAATCTCTGATAAACAGCAAGCCAACCTGAAGGAGGATACAAATACATGTGGGTGCATTCACACTGAGAGCAAATCTTCAGTTTTTATCAAATAAACTTGAAATGCTTGAGTATTTGTATCACATAGACAGAAAGAACAACTCTACAGCCATGTGTGTTTATCAAGTTCTGCATCTTAATATACTAATTTGTGATTTGACTTTAATCCAAAGGCATTTGGATTCTAAATTTCTCTCCACTGTGTTATTCAAAGTATGGTTTTTAGAGATACTATTAATCTTTAAAGTACTTTATATGTGCCATGTGGAGGTTGTAGATGCTGTTTTTCATTACTCACAGAGAACATATACTGTATGTACATCAAATGCCCTTTTTAATGCCACCTGAACAAAGCTTGAGCGTAGTAAGGAAAAGGGAAGAGGAAAAGATGGAGAAAGTGAAGGACAGATAGTGAGAGGAAAAAAGAAATACAGAAAGGAATCAAAGAAAAGAATCAATGATGGACTCATAGCGGTCGAAAAGATGGACATTGGGCACCTCTGAGAGAGCACTGAAGGAGCATCAAATTGGCATCTGTATGAAGAGAGACAACAGGCAAGACAAGGCAAAACACTGGGACATTTTAGACAGTGGGAGATTACTGGTTACAGAGGTTATTAAAACAGCAATATAATTTTAACATAACTGCTCTGGGGTCTCATTAATCATATCTTCCTTTGTCTGTCACACACACGAGAAAGAAAGCATGTGTCGGTGTGTCTTAGAGGAAGTAGCTGAATTCTTAAATTTGTCAACATCTTCCATTTCATTGCAATGTTAATGTAAATTAGTGGGATATAGCCTTGGATCAAATAACTCGGCAGTAGACACAGGTATTTTTTTTTTTTGTAAATGGGTGTACACACTAGTTTCCTGTGCATTCCTGTTACATGTATTCAGGTTCCAGATGGTGGCATGTAAATAGTGAAAAACGTTGATAAAGAAGGAGTCATAAAAACACATTCACATGCACTCCTGTTTTATACCATATGTGTGAACGCACGAGTGATATGCATACACGAACACACCGAATAGAGTTGGGAATGTCTGTGGTATCGGGGTGAAGATCAATGGAGACCACTGACTGGTTGGTCCCCACAGCAGAAAAGAGGATTGCTCTGGGACTCAAACTACTGTACAGCACCAAACTGACTTCAAACTCAAACACACACACCACAAAGTCAGAGCACAACAGCACAGGAGAACACTATTTGTGTCTCTGCACCTCTCCCTCTCTTTCTCACTCTCACACTCTCAAATGGACATGCCTCTTTGACTGACTGGGACTCATTGTGCTTTCATGCCTTCAGAGGAGACCCCCTAGCATCAGCACGACTAATCTTTTTCTCCCTCCCCTTTCGTTTATCCCTCTACCCATGTATCCTTCCATCCATCTCCTGTCTTTTTTTACATCCCTCTGTCATACCCTCCTTTCTTCCTCTTTATCTGTCTTTCACTGTTCACCTGTTTGTGTCTTGGTTGTTCTCTACAAACTCCATCTACTGACAGGTACCTTGGCTCGATATGGGATTCTGCCAATTTTTATTTTTGAAAAATGGTAGCGAATGCATGTATTCTGGAAAAAAAAAAAAAAAAAAAATTAAAATCTTCAGCATGCAGATTGTTTGACTCAACATTTGATGCATATATTAGACTAAGTTTGTATTTTTTTGCTGTGCAGCCCTCATTGAGTACTATCACCACACACAAATGACTGTTCTTCCTCCTGTGGAAGAACAGTCTTGCTGTGTGAGCAAGACTTCATTCCCTTTGTTTTGACTCTGTCTTACTACCCAAACCCCTCTTCTTTACAGAGGAGCAAGCTAAAAGCACATGTTGGCCGCAAAATTAATTTGGAGGAATAAATTAAATTAATAGCAAAGCCTCAGGAGTTTTATTATGTACTAATGTTTGAACCACTAACTTGGATTGTCTTACTAAAATATGAAAAATTAAGGACTGGTGGGGGCCATTATTATTACACCAGGAAGAGAGAGAAAAACACATGACACTACTGGAATGGATTTAGTGCAAACTGGCTTAGTCTGTAACTGAATCTGTGACATGTCATGGTGTTAACAGATTGTAACTACAATAGTTCAGTGAGCTTGTCCTCCTATGAAGGCCTGCACATGCTCTGAACTGTCCTTTTCAGTATGCTTTTGTATATCTCACAAAATAAAAAAATAAAAGTTGTTTTTAAAGCGGCCATGTTGGCACAAAATAGTCAGGCAAGCACAGGTCTTACCAGTTATACTTCTTAGGGTGTCATTTCACTCAGGTCAAAAAGATTCAGAGTGATGCTGGCTCAGTGAATACACTCTGCTACATTAAATGGGACAAGAGCTGAGCTACTCTCATTAATGACACCTGTTCTTATATGCCAATATGGTTTGTATTTAAGGCGTGTATTTTTTTTTTTTCATTATCTTGAAGGAAATTGGCTTTAGATATCTTTCAACACAATTAGTCTAATAAATCAGAGTCTGATATTTAATCTTTGTTTTGAATATGGTACAGGTTTGCTGCTGAATGAGTTCTGGGGTTCTGCTGGACCATTGGTGGAACAAGAGAAGCAATCTGTCTGTCTGTTCTCCCGACAATAAGACCCCACTTCCAGTATCACACACACAATTTAAATCCCCCGTCCCACAGCCCCATCTAGCTTTCCTTAACTTTTTCCTCACAATGCCTCTCGTCTATGAGCTTCTGTGTGTTTATGTGTGAGTGTTGCACTGAAGAATTATTAGTCTTCTCATCATGTCTCTAATGTGAAGCCCCCTTTATCAGCCAGCAGGCAGTCAGTCCCCCCACCCCCTCCGCAGCTGTTACTGCACCCCCCACCCACACAAACTATTCTCAGAGGACAAACTCCCCAATACACACACCAAATACCCAAATTTACTGAAAACACAGGCACAAATCTTTAGACACTAGCACAAGCAGTTCTTGACTCATATACAATTTTATCTGCTCATTTGCAGGCCGCATGGCTTGGCAGCCAACATGGGAGAAAAATATCCACTCAACCTACTACCGAAAACCCCAAGATGCCCTCTACGCACCACCCATTCCCCCACCAAAACCAGCCTTGGCCACAACTAGGCCCCTAGAATAGAGGGAGGAATAGGGCCACATCACACTGTATCTTCCTGGGGGAGTTTATTACTCAGGCAGGATGCTCCGACCAGGTAACAGCCAGCAGTATTGTTGAGGTAAAATCAATGAGCCATTCCCCACGCACCAAAATTATCCTTTATTTTAGACACCGATATACACACACACACACACACAAACAGTGTAACCTAGTGCTCTGCTCGTTGCAGTGAAAAAGTTGAGTTGAAAACAAAGAATATGAAAAAGGAGAGAAAACTGAAAAGACTGAAAGAGTGAAAATGCAAATGACATCAACTGGACACATGGATGGATGGAGGATCGACAAATGTGGCACCCTTTCCTAATTTTTCCCTTTCTTCTGTGCTGTTGTTTGCAGTGTTTTTGTTGCTTATTTGAGTGCCCCATCTTCCTGTATCCCCCGGCATTTTTTTTCATATTTGAATAAAGAGCAAATTGGTTAGTATTTCAAGACATCCCACTTGTGCAAGAGAAACAGAGTGAAAGAAACGGAAGGAGAGGAAAGGAGGGAATTCGAGGGTAGGAATTCTCTTGTTCCTTAACCCCAATTCTAGGAATCATGCTGGGAGCCGAGGCATGCATGAACACACACTTGCACACACACATGCGTTCCCATAAGGCTCAGAGAACGACTAAGAACAGCATACATACAAAATGCTCATTTACTAGTAATGTACACAGAGACGTGTAGAAATCATGGCTGAGAAAATAAAACAAAAAGATGCAGGCTGACCACGGACACTGCGTATTTGTGGAAGATTTCACACGTTATTTATTCAAAGCACCAGCTCTTCATTGAGGCAAAAAATATGTGCAATCAATTATTAAGGAAAATAGATATTAGTTGCAACCATAATGAAAACACCCTTTACCATAAACTGATTGTTTCCCACTCATTAATTCATTAATAGAGCATAAGAGACTGATACCACTCCAGGAACTGCCACCTTACCATCGTGGAGGGGTTTGGGTGCCCTAATGATCCTAGGAGCTATGTTGTCGGGGGCTGTTTGCCCTTAGTAGGATCACCCAAGGCAATTTGGAAATAGGTAAGGGGCCAGACAAAGCGCGGTTCAAAAGCCTTCTATGATGGTCACTAACAAGGACTTGTGCAGCCTGCCCGGAGGGATACGGGGACCTGCCCTGGAGCCAGGCCTGGGGAAGGGGTCCGTAGGCGAGCGTCTGGTGGCCGGGCCTTCGTCCATGGGGTCCGGTCGGGCTCAGGCCGAAAAGGAGGCATGGGTCTGTCCTCACATGGGCCCACCATCCACATGAGGAGCCATAAAGGTCCGGTGCTATGTGGATCGGGTGGCAGTCAAAGGTAGGGGCTTTGGCGGTCCCCGGTTCCTGAAGCTGGCTATTGGTACATCAAATGTTACCTCTCCGGTGGGTAAGGAACCTGAGCTTGTTCGAGAGGTTGAGAGATACTGGTTAGATATAGTCGGCCTAACTTCAACGCACAGATCGGGTTCTGGAACCAGTCTTCTTGAGAGAGGTTGGACTTTTTTGTATGCTGGAGTTGTCCCAGGTGAGAGGTGGAGAGCAGGTGTGGGCTTATTAATAGCTTCCCGGTTCTCAGCCAATGTGTTGGAGTGTACTCCAGTGGAAAAAAGGGTTGCTTCCCTGCGCCTTCGGGTTGGGGAAGAGGTCCTGACTGTGGTTTGCGCCTATGCGCCAAATAACAGTTCAGAGTACCCACCCTTTTTGGAGTCCTTGGAACAGGTGCTACAGAGCGCCCCTACTGTGGACTCCATCGTCCTATTGAGAGACTTCAACACTCCTTTGGGCAATGACAGCGAGACCTGGAGGGGTGTGATTGAGAGGAACGGCCTGCCCGATCTGAACCCGAGTGGTGTTCAGTTATTAGATTTCTGTTCTCGTCACAGTTTGTCCATAACTAGCACCATGTTCGGCCATAAGAGTGTCCATAAGTGCACTTGGCACCAGGACACCCTAGGTCGACGGTCAATGATTGACTTTGTAGTCATATCATTTGATCTGCGACTGTATGTGCTGGACACTCGGGTAAAGAGAGGAGCAGAGCTGTCAACTGATCACCACTTGGTGGTGAGTTGGATCAGGTGGCAGGAGAGGAAGCCGGACAGATCAGGCAGGCCCAAGAGAATGGTGAGGGTCTGCTGGGAACGTTTGGCTGAGGACCCTGTGAAAATGGTCTTCAACTTCCACCTCTGGAATAGCTTCAACCACATCCCGGAGGTAGTGTGGAGCATGGAATCTGAGTGGGCCATGTTCCCGCTGCCATTGTCGAGGCGGCTGCTCGAAACTGTGGTAGCAAGGTCGCTTGTGCTAGTTGTGGCGGTAACCCCAGATCCCGCTGGTGGACACCAGAGGTGAAAGGGGCCGTCAAGCTGAAGAGGGGACTTACAAGGCATGGCTGGCTTGTGGGACTCCCGAGGCAGCAGACAGCTACTGGCATTCCAAGCGATCTGCGGCTCGAGTGGTCACTGAGGCAAAAACCCGGGTGTGGGAGGAGTTTGGTGAGGCCATGGAACAAGACATCCAGTCGGCGCCGAAGAAATTCTGGCAAACTGTTAGGTGGTTCCTGAGGGGAAAGCGGAATCCCGTCCTCACGGTCTTATGTGTGGGAGGAGATTTGCTAACCTCAACTAGGTCTATAGTTCGGCGGTGGAAGGAATACGATGATCTCCTCAATCCCACAACAAGCATTCCGAGGAGGAGGCAGAGCCAGAGGACTTTAGGCTGGGCTCTCTCATCACTGGGGTCGAGGTTGCTGGGGTTGTCGAACTACTCCACAGCAGCAGTACTCCAGGGGTGGATGAGATTCGTCCTGAGCTCCTCAAGGCTCTGGATGTTGTTGGGCTGTCCTGGTTGACACGCCTCTGCAACATTGCGTGGACATCGGGGACTGTGCCTTTGGAGTGGCAGACAGGTGTGGTTGTTCCCCGTTTCAAGAAAGGGAACCAGAGGGTGTGTTCCAACTACCGGGGGATCACTCCTCAGCCTCCCTGGGAAGGTCTATTCCAGGGTGCTGGAGAGGAGAGTCCGGCTGCTAGTTGAACCTCGGATTCAAGAGGAGCAGTGTGGTTTTCATCCTGGCCGGGGCTAAAGCAGTCTGTTGTGGTGAAGAGAGCTGAGCCAGAAGGCAAAGCTTTCAATTTACAGGTCAATCTATGTCCCAACTCTCAGCTATGATCATGACCTCTGGGTAGTGACCGAAAGAATGAGAGCGCAAATACAAGCGGCCGAAATGTTTCCTCCGCCACCCTGCGAAGGAAACTCAGCCTTAGAGATACGGTGAGGAACTCGGACATCCGGGAGAGGCTCAGAGTAGAGCCGCTGCTCCTCTGTGTTGAGAGGAGCCAGTTGAGGTGGTTCGGGCATGTGGTCAGGATGCGTCTTGGACATCTCCCTGGGGAGGTGTTTCGGGCATGCCCATCCAGGAGGAGACCCCGGGGCAGACCAAGGACACGCTGGAGAGATTATATCTCTCTCATGGCTTGGGAACGTCTTGGTGTCCCCCCAGAGGAGTTGGTGGAAGTGGCCGGGGAGAGGAACGTCTGGATCTCCCTGCTCAATCTGTTGCCCCCGTGTCCCAGACCCGGATAAGCGGCAGAAAACGAAATGAAACGAAACCAAAGAGACTGATACAAAAAAATGTGTGAAGCTTTTTTGAAAAAATATTAAAGAAGTGGTTGCTATCACATTTTAATGTCAATTTTAAAAATAAACATTTAAAAGTCTTTCCTCAATTAAGCCGTAGTTTGTTGACACACAGCTGTCATACTGGGACACACCTGAATATACAATGAAGCCCTTACTCACAAGAATTATGCCTGCACTCATGATCAGTTAACAACAAAATATATAGACATGTGCACACAGAAACACACACTTGACAATGGCACTCCCCTGTGACTTCCCATAGTGCCTTGAATTCCAATCAGGCAGTAGGCAGGACAGCTATTCCTAGGGACAAAGGAGAGGAGTGAGGGGGTTGGAAGGAGGGATGGAAAGAAGGTTGGCAAGACAGAACGGGGTAGTGGAGACAAAGGGTTCTAGTAGCACACAGGGGAGAAGGCCCAGGGCAGCTGATGTCAGTGTCAGTGTCAGTGTGTGTGTGTTTGTTTTCAGCAATGTACAAGTGATAAATAGGAGTGTGAGAAAGAGAATGGCATAGTTGGTCCTCCTGCCCCCTTAGCGAGACCGGGCGAGAGAGAGCAAAGCAGGGTTCCCAGCCCCCCACACAACCAAGGGCCCAAACAGACGGACTGGCGAAAACAGACAGTCACTTATTGGACATAACAGTCAACCAGTTGGAGGGGTGAAATCTTAGTCATATACTAAATCAGCCAGGTCACATAAGCAGGTAGTGCCTCAGTCTATGTTGGGAGTCTCCAACCTCAATCTCACTGCATTTCTATCCATACAGAATTTTCCTCGTTCTCTGTCATTTTCCTCTCTCTGCCTTGACCTGATTCTGCACTCTGCTGTGTCCTTCCCTCCGGCCTCCCTCTCTCTCTGGAGTTGTGCTTTTTTCTGACATGGAAATAATTCTAAAAAATGTTAGTAAAAAGATGGTTAAACTTAAAACAAACAGACTGGTGTTAATTGGCTAAATGGATGGACAATGAAAAAAATGGCCAACATACTTAATTATCACGAAAAGAAAACCTTCATACTTTAAGTAGCCCATTCAATTACATATCTAACATATAATAAAAAAAATAATTTGGATAAAGAATTATTTATCCAACATATACAGTAAAGAAATGTACAAAACATTTCCAAAGTATAGTGCAAAAAAAATCAAGCATCAAACAGGGTGTGGGAGAAACACAGAGGTGGGGAAAGACAGAGGGAAAGAAAGAGTGGAAAAACAGAAGGAGGGAGACAAACGTGGGCTGCTTTGGGGCCAGTCGCTACAGGGTGTGTGTGAGTGTATGTGTGTGTCTTGGGAGGGCACAGTGGGGGAGTTTTGGGGCATGGAGGAAGGGATCAGAGCTTTGGGGCCAGCTCTACAGGGAACAGAGACGATGGGGAGAGAATGGAGGAAGGATATGGGGGAAGGGAGACAGAGGGTGAAAGGAAGGGATGTGGTCAGTTTTCAGTTTGAGAAGTCAGCAGGGAGAGACAGCAAGAAGGGAGGGAGGAAAAGGAGGCAGCCTTTGTGGTCTTTGTGCTCTGAGAAAGAAAGTGGTAAATGGGTGGTACAGGGGTTGATGGCATAGTGGGGAAGAGGAGAACAAGAATAAGGGAGGAAAGAAGGATGTTGACAAAGAAAGGGAGATACAGGGGCAGAAAGGGGGAAAGATGGAAGATATTTCAAATGCACCAAGGTGGCATGTTCCACTTGGGAAGAGAGAAAAAAGAAGCAGAGAGAGACAGACAGGGAGGGAGAAAAAAAAAGTTCCAGGTGTCAGTAAAAATTGGAGGTAGGGGATCTGGGGGTCCTGGTTGTTGACAGGGGTGCGAGAATCAAAAGGAATGGCCTGTTCCTTATTATTCAGACAGCCCCCTCATATATACAAACATACATGGAAGAGGCCTCCACATTGCCCCATAACAATGCTATTCTGACACCTCCACACACACACACACACACACACACACACACACACACACACACAAGTTCATACAGATAAAGACATAAAACACACCGACATATTGTACATGAATGCAATATTTGAGCATTTCTAAAAACTTGGTTATAGGGTATTTGTCCAGATGATTTTGGTATGCAACAAAAAATACATATATTACACTTGCTTGATTTTGTCAGGTAGCTTTTCACAAAACCTTCATATAATGACAGAAAAAGAAGTAGCTTGTAGTACAAAGATTGCAATTTTTTTGTAATGACGCTAGAATCTACTATGTGTACTTTGGTGAAATTTTATACAGGAGGGAGAAAAAAAGCTTTACAGCAGCCCAAGGTGTCACCATTTTGATATGAACAGAACATTTTTCTATCCATAAAATCCATTAAGAAATTCCAGCTTGCCGAGGCCATCAAACTTGAGTAGATGCCCATTTGATTGTGGCAGGGATATAGAGTCAAAATTAAAAAAAAAATTTTTTAAAAAAAGTTCATGCAAGAGTGTTCTAACGACAAAGTCTATACAGTATCTTGAGTACTCAGCTAAGTTTTAAATGTATTTTTATCCTTTTGATCGTAAGTGAGGCACTGTTAATCTCCATTATGATGGAGAGAAGGCAGACATCTTTACATCACCAGAACATCCTAGATGGAAAAATAACAGGCCATTATAAACACGTATTTTGGGGGTGAAATGTCCCCTTTAGCTTGAATATTTGGGTTTTTTTAATTAAATATTATATCAACTGAATATTACTGCCGAAGACCTTTGAAAAAGAGCAAAATTATTCAAAAACCAGATCCACCACACCACAGTCAGGGAAAAAAAAAAAACCCTGGGTAGGAACTCAAGATGTGTTTTCATCTCTCTATTCTTTAGCAGGCGTGAACTTACTGCTCATGCAAAACATTTACCTGTGGGCCATTCCCTCAAGGTGCCTAATGCAGGTTATAAATAATCTCTTTCTGCTCTAATTTACTTGCTTGTGCTATGCAGGACAAAAAAAACCCAACTTATTTATCTGTTCAGAATCTGCCATATTTAAGACACCATGAGACACAATCTAGATGAGCTATAATTAAAAAGAGTCAGTCAAAGCACGGATATATCTGCTTTTTAACCCCAGATTTAGTCAAGTTAGTAAAATTACCCCATCTACATGGCTCCCAATATAAATCATCAGCTTGATGCTCTGGAGGGATGTTATTAATAGTGGTCCTTTAACTTGTGTTTGTTTATCCAACATATAACCAGTAGGATACCCTGAAAATGGCAAGATGACAAGAAACTTGAATACACAGCCAGAAGAAAAAATGCCAGTGAGCTCCATGAGGTTTATTTAACAAGTTGATCCAAGGGAGAAATGCCTACCATTCAAAAGGTGGCAATAGGAACAGTATTGGTATATTGGTGAGAAAACCCAATTAGATCCTGTCAGAAATAAGGGAGCTACATAGGATGTTTCTGTTTCTAATGCTGCAATTACCCATCACATCTAGAGTACACACATAGTACAATTTCACATTGGAAGTCCCATAATATAGTTATGCAGTAACTATACTATCAAAAGTACAAAATAACTTAACACAAAAATTTGCATTTAGAGTTTGCTTAATTCCAAAGGGCATTTAGAGGGAACCTTAGGGGCATTTTGTGTCCTGACCGTTTGTACAATCTGCAAGAGGCAAAGTGTAACATCTAAGGCCGATACCGATACTGATCATTTTTGCAATGAGGTGATGAGGTTATCAAATATTTGTAACAAAGATATGCAAAGTCAGAATATTTTACAGATTAACAATGAAATTTAACTTAATTTGTTAAATGACAGCAGTGCACTGAAACAGTAATCATCACTGGAAAATTATTATAAATTACCCAATCTTTTTCTGCATTGTTTTCTTTAAAAATGTATGTTTTTCATGTTGGCCAATATTGTTGACATAGAAGCCGACACCGATGTGTCTGTGATAGGCCAATATCGGCCAAACTGATACATCAGGCCGATACGTCATTTTGGGAATTTTTTGACTTCTTTTAAACTGAGGCTCTGAAATTCTTATAAGTAGTCATGCTTAACAACTCTCTTTCAATATAGCACAGTAGTAAAGATTAAGTGATCCGTCACAATTTAATCAAGTCCAAATTTATGTAGAATAATCCCTTTTGGCCGACAAACCATAAAAAAACAAAGCATTCAATTTTTAAATACAAAAAAAAAAAATCTAAAAGAAAAGAACACTATATTGTAGATGTTACCACATGTTTATGTTGACTTGCTAAATTAATAACTGATTTTAAGTGTTTAAAGACATAATCTGTAATATTAAAATATCTTAAAATGACTATATCTTTCTTTGGTTTTTTTTTTTTGTGGAGTTATTTATCCCTGAGAATTCTGTCATTTTATTCAAGATAACAGTTCCTTTGCTCACCTGTTGCTATAACTTCCAGGATTCAGAGAATAAAGAGAGATGAACATGACAAATGTAAGTAAATAAAACATTAATTCCTCATAAAAAAAAAAAAAAAAAAACTTCTGCTTGAGTTATATCAGACAGCTTTTCATTAGAAGATGTTAACAGGTGAGAGGTGAAAACAACAAAGCCCATGATTCCATGTTATGTCACCAAGTCAAGAAACTACAAATTTCCTTTTCATCATTCATTGTTTTGATTGAGACGTCTAGTAGCAAAAAGTAAAAAATGTGTTTCAGTTTTTTTGAAACCTCTGACTGACAAGATTTACATTTACTATTTCACCATATGTATTAGTGAAATAATCTGTTCAACATAAAATTAGGTTAAAACATACCAGGGTTTTTAGCTAGGTTAAACTGGATTAAGAAGTCTGTGTAAAAAATGCAAACATAGCTAAACATTACATTAAGTGTCACATGTTCTATAACATAAGGGGTCATAGAAATAAAACAGATACAGAGATAGAGGACCTGCTTGTTTAGGATAAAAAACAATGTCCTGTCATGAGTGAAACTGGCTTTTATTGATGGTGCATCTACTAAATCTGCAATGTTTAACTGTCTTAATGGGGAGATAGGACAACATTTTATTTATTCAAAGATATGCAAATGTGTATTTAATTAATCTGACTGTGTAAATATTTGATCAATAAACACAAACACTGACATGCACAAGGAAGCTGCAAACCCTTTGGCTGAAAAATCTAATGAATATTAGGAAACAGCAGCACTGATTTCTGAATACTCCTTATACAGCCATCAAAGTCAAACACTGGACCGGACTCTAGACTTTTTTTTTTTTTCGGTCTCCTTGCAAGCGCACGCCCACGCGCACACACGCACACACACACACACACACACACGCTCATAGACACATGCACACACAAATATTTACGTTCAGCAAAATCTGAACACAGCAATACAAGGACAGAGAGAGTTGTTGTTTTGTTTTTTGTTTTTTTAATCGAGTGCTTTTCCTATCAGCAAAGTAGGACTAACTACAAGAGGGTTAGTGGGTGCCAACACACATACAAACATATTCTTCTTTTTTTTCATTGTTTCATTAAGTAAGAAAAAATGGAAGAGAGTGAGAGTAGGAGGACAGGGAAGGGGGAGGAACAGGAGAGGAAGAAGGGGAGAAATGGTGGGGGGGGGGGGGGAAAGTGGATAGTAGAGAAAATGTCCCTGCAGAGTCTTTCTCCCCTCCTGGAGCGTGTACAGGCCGCCTATGTAATTTCCATTGGCAGTGAATACAGGTATTAATAAAAGCCCCATAGGGAAGAGCACACAATATAACCCTACATTTTCAGGCATTATGAAAGGATGCCCCCAGGGGTCCTCGGGCTCAAATTTCTGAGATGCAGGCATTGTAAAAAGACGCCCCTGGGGGAGAGGACCTCGCAATAGAAATCTGCTGAATTCAGAGCATTTCCAGGGCCCTGGTGGGAGCCATTACTCCCACTGGAGAAGAAGAGGATTTTTTTCACCATCTCCTCTCTCCTTCCAGCCACTCGCTCTCTTCTTTTTACCAAACATGTGTTGCTGACATGTTGACAGATTGCTCAGTGAGGTGTTTAGGTGCATGCACAAGGCACGTCTGCTGAGACACAGCTTCTTCCCTCTTCTATTCTCTCTGTCTGTCTATCTCTCCCTCCTCCATCCCTTGTCAGTTCCCAAGTTCCATTCCTACCTCCCTCCTACTGCAAACCTCTCAGTGCGTCCAAAACTACTCGCATCCATATTTCATAAAGGAGAAACTAGGCTGAAAGAGAGACAGGGACCGAGATAGGATGGAAGAAGTTTAGACAAGAGGAACAGAGAAAGAGAGAGGTGGAAGGGGAGGGTGATACAAAAAAGGAGAAAAAAGGGAAGATAAAGGCAGACAAAGCAGGATCAAGGGAGGGGAACAGGAGGAGAGGACAGATAAAGAGAAACAGAGTGATGTACAGTGGGAGAACTCTGCAGTGAAAAATGAACCCTGTGATGAAAAATGACTTCACAACAACCCTTCTCCATCTCACCCCCTCCCTGTCATCCCTCCATTCCTCCCCCTCCCTCTCTGCATGTTCTCTCTTTTTCCTCTACTGCTCTCCTCTCTCCATCCCCCTGAGCAGCAAAACCTGAGCAGCAGCCAGCTGTGTCTGTGTGTGCGCCGCACACTTGTATGTATGCCAAGGGCTTAGCACAGGAATCTTTGGGCCACCCCTGGGTACAGAGCGAAGGCGGAAGGTGGGGTAGGGCCACAT
>KV751352.1:6792190-6813465 GCA_001698575.1 Mola mola
AACATGAAGGAAACAACTAAGAGCATGCTATTTATTTTGTCAATCAACATCATCTACTGGAGTGGAACTACACACACACGCACACGCACACACAGTCCCCCAAACGTACACACAAACACACCCAGACCCCGACACATACACACCCACACACGCACACACACTAAGAGTCAGGCCAGAGTGCAGGAGGCTGTCTGTACTTTTGTTTCAGATTACACCCCTCCTTCCTCCCTTTCTCCCCCTCTCTAGTAGAAAGTGATCTGTGGTTTTAATAAGAGTCTTGGCCTCACACGACTCAGCTGCTATCCTGATGACAGACACACTGAGGTGTGTGACAGCGGGTTCCGACAGACTGTAGGAGCTTAGCAGTGGGGAGATGTCCCCTGGGAGGCAAACCAGTCACCCAAAGGCCCCAGCACTAACAGACATTCTCTTCTCCCTGCCCAGTTTTTCTCATCTCATCGTCTCGTCTCATCTCCCCTGTACCCTGTCTTCTCCTCCTCCTCCTCTTCACCTGTCGTCATGCTGCACCCGGTTGTACCTCACCACTTCTTTCAATCCCTAATTTCCTTTCCCCTCTCATCCTCCTTCCCAGCTAGACAAGCTCCCTGGTAATCTCTCCTTTCCCCCACTGAGAGGAGAAAGAGAATAAATGAGGGTACAGCTCCATGAGCTCAATTAATGGAGACCTCACAAATACCTTTGCAAGGAATACACAGTCTCTCTTTGCACACACACACACACACACACACACACACACAAGATTTTCCACTCACACCATCTCACCGTCTAAGAAAAGAGTAGCTAGGTTAATGACTTGCTATTTGTCACTGCCAGCACCTTGCCAGCACCATCGCCTTGACTTCCTTTTTTATTCGGTATCTCCCGTCTCATCACTCCTCTTCTCCCTCAAGTGTTTTTTTTTTTTACTAACATATTTAACAATCTCTCACCCTTGGGTCTACTCCTTAGTTGTACCTAGCACTAGTGTGTGGCCAGTGTTGACTTACTGCCTGAGTTGGTGAAAGAATGAATGTATGTGTGTGAGTGTGAGTGCGTGTGTGTGTGTGTTTTATTTTAAACTAAGCTAAATGAACAGTTGCTCCACAAATCAAGGGCCTCCTTAGCTGCGTGAGTGTGAGTAACACTGTATACACATCACTTTGACTGAACTTTGGCATACTGTGGCCAGCGAGATAGCGTTTGGGGTTTCCTCATGGGATGTGTCTATCAGTCTGTTTATGTGGCATTTTATGTGCGTGTGAGTTCATATCAGAGTAGGTCCAGAGAATTTCTCCATTTGATATCTAGGAGTTTCTTTCCACTCCTTGGGGAACCTCTGCTCCACATTCTGACTTTTACTGAGACCCATTGACACTCTCCTGACTCATAGTCTCACTCTCTCTCTCCCTCACATACTATTCACACGCAGGATAAAGACCCACATGTAGTAAAAGTAGTGGATAAACGTCATACTCAGACTCTATATAGCTTCACCTTAGCAAGAGAGTTCATCGGTAAACCATGTACAACAGTTTAGATATTAGTTAAGTAAAACAACAATAGCAGATCTATAACCACAGTTTATAGTTCTTTTGAAAAATAGTGTGTTGCACAACTTATTGAAGAAATTTAGTACAGCGAAAAGACTATATAATGTACTATCAGTGTTGCCATTTGAAATAATATAATATAAAGATTTAAAAGGATACTTTATCAACAATACAAAAATGACTGTAGTAAATTACAAAAACTGCATTATCTAGTAAACTTGGTCAAGGTGCGATTGCATAGGAATGTCACAAAAAATGTCTGAAATACACACAACAATGGCAGCATTAGCAGATGTGTCAGCTTACCGTGAATATATATGAGCTCCTGATCTATTTAAATTTATTTATTTTAGGCTGGACTTATAGCAATAAATATGGCTGAAAAAAATAAAAATAAAAAATAACAAAAACACGACACGGTGGCCAATCCAGATGAAATTGAAAATGCTGAAAATCTAATCAGTTGAAGATTTAATGGACGTCTACAAGTATGCAAAAAAAAATAAGATTCAGCTTCTAATAGCTTTTGCAATATTGTGCTTACATGCAGGAAATGCAGCTGCATATATGGCGGCCTATGTGAAATATCCCCAATGTTTTCTAGGTATATAAGGAGGAGGCTCATAAACATTAATGTGGATCTGTGAGTATGTGTCTAGCTGGGTGGGTATACACACATTTATGTGTCACTGATCTGACCACTGAGAGTGTTTGCCCAATTTCCACTCAAATTAATGGTGCCGCTTTATAGGCCTTCTGCTAAAGTGGCACTGAATTACTTGGTGCTTCACTTTTGTACCTGGGACCCATTCAAAATTATAGACACTGCTAGCTTCTAACTCGGGACATATTTGCTACAACAGTATAGTTATCTTCATTGATACCTGTTTGTTTTTTTTGTTGTTGTTTTTTTTTTGCAGAGAATTCACTGCTAATTAACATGGTGCTCAAATTTGTAACTGGGACCCACAGATGAACACCACAGAGCACCGTAATTGTTGATCGACGACTTTACATGATTTGCAACGAAGACTGAAATTCAAGACGCAACGATTGACCAGCTGTAACCAGAAATCAGCTGAGCAGCCCACGTATTTCCTAGCCAATGACCTCTAAATATCCAATTCCTACACTGCACACGACAAAAAACTGGGTAAAGTTAAAGCTGTACGCTATCATGACCATCAGCACTCAAAGTGTGACTTCACCTTGATAAAAAGATGTCAAGTAGGACTCGACACAGCGCAACCTCTGTCACAAATGTACTTCGTGCAAGGGACAGGGCACTACAAATGTGGCAAAACACCTTCCCCAGTTGTACAGTGCACCAATCAATGAGTGAGTCATGTTTGATGTGTTGCATTGGCTTTTCTCCTCCTTCTCCATCCTCACGGCTCCACAGGACAGCCACAACTCTTTTCGCATTTGTTAAGATTTCATTAACAGGACAAGACTAAAATGTTAGCAGTGGACAAGCAACCATTTCGAGAGACAATATTCTTCCATCTAGTCTGTCTGTCAGAATGTGACGATTCCTGTATGCTGTATGCATACTGAGTATCTATATTATTCTTTTCCTGCTCTGTGTCTGTGTGGGAACAGGGGAGATGTAATTTAGGAATAACCCCTTCAATTTCAGCAGCAGGAGTGAAACAGCACACAACAGACTCCATCTAAGTCCAAATAAGGTAGAGCTTCATTTATTGATAACTTATCTTCTTTAATAACATTCAAAATATTCGTAGACTGCTAAATAGCCGCTAACTGTTGCTGCTGCTTCGCTCGGTCTCGCTCACTTTGTTTCACCACACGCACATTTACCATAGGCATTATCAGCCTGTTCTTAAAGGAGTCACACTGCTCTGACATCATAATGACAACATATCCTGTACTGAATTAGTAAACAAAGAAAGAGCATATTATGATTAAAACATAAAATTTAATAAAGGCAACCAAATTAAGTTGTAACTATAACTTTTATAGGTCCTAAAAAACTGTAAACTGTAATAAAGCAGTTGTGAATGTGAATATGACTAAATATGAGTCAACTTGTGGAAAGGATTCTAAATGTTTTTTGTTTTTTTTTTCCTGTGAAATAAGCATGTGACATTTTATGACCCTGACCCTCAAGGAATCGAGAACTGACTAAAACTTGAAAAGAATGTAATGAAATTGTGTTGAATAAAACAAGTCTAAAACTTTAATGAGTTTAAAATGACTAAAATGTGACTGAAACTAATAAGCATTTTCACCTGAAGACTGAGACTAAATCAAAAATACCTGCCCAGATTTGGAGGTTTGTAACCTGGGAGTTTTTATTATGAGACAAGTGAAAAAAAGAGAAAAAGGTCAATGCCCTGCTATCTGGTAAACATATTTTAAAGTGATTTAAGTAACTAACATTTGTTGTGTTATACAAATCCGTCACAGCTGCTTTTTTTTGGTAAAGTAATTTGTAAAGTTATAAAATCTTGTAAGGCTTTTTACAGCTCTTTAAGATTTGTTTAACTGAAATAAATAATTATTTCAATTAAAATAAAATTGTATTGAAGAAAGGTTGATTATTTGTTTGTATATGGTGTCAATTATAGTTTTTTGAAAAAAAATCAAAATCATCAAAAATGGGTATTGGTAATCAGAATTGGCCAAGAAAATTGTTGGTTGGCACCAGTTGGTGCATCTCTAACCCAAATATTAAAATTATATGTTGCAGCAACAACAACCTGAACAGAAGCAATTATTGAAGGCCACCAAATGTGACTGCACTGAGAGTGTCATTCTTAGTGGCTGCTGCATTGCTATGGCTTCTTAGCCAAAGCGATGCAGTGATGAAGCTATTGAAACTATTGATGAAGAGTTTATCCTGCCTGCCCCTAAAGATATTTTCCATGAACTTTTAGGAGAGGCTGCTGTTAAAAAGGTAGCACAGGGGCTTATTTTGGCTAAGACCAGAATTATATGAATTGATGAAATAGCAGAGGATGGTGATGTGCAACTGATAAGAGAGAGGATGGTATACGATCCAGGTGGACAAATCTACTGATGTTGAAAACAAGGCAATAGTGGTTGTTTTTGAGCCATATATTTTTCGGGGGGATTTTCATGACGATATGTTGTGTGCATTATTGCTGCCACCCAACACCATAGCTGCAGAACTATTCAAGTCTCTGAATGATTACATATCAGGAAAACTAAACTAGTGTACGCACGGACGTAGCAGCTGCCATGACTGGAAAGCTTTCTTGTTTCACTCCTAGGGTGAAGGAGGTCACATCTTACCCTGCAGTTAACATTTACATCTGAATGTGGGTCTATGCACTGTTTTCATAGAGGAATTCTAGCTAGCCAAAAATGTGATATATGTAACATTTTTAGTGATGTATTAACCAAATCAAACTACATCCTCTTCACTTGCATCAAGCAGCTCTGTGAGGAGATGGACACACAGCACAAATGTCTTCCTTTAGCCGCAGAAATGAGAAGACTTTCTAAAGGTTGATTGACAGCCAGAGTTTTTCAGTTAAGAAAGCCGCTCCATGAATTTCTTTTAGAACAGTAGTAGAACAGTCAATACTCACAGCTCATTTCAGTAGCACAGAATGGGTCGCAAAACTTGCTTACTTGTTATATATACATATTCAACCTGCTCCACAAACTCAATCTGTTACTTCAGGGGAGAACAACGACTGTCTTCAAGTTGCAAGATAAAGTGGCTGCTTTCAAGGTCAAACTGGAATTATGAGGACGGTGAGTGAACATGAAGATATTTAACATATTTAAAATATAAAGAGGAAGAGGGGCGCTAGAGAGCCGGCCATGTTGTAGGTTGTATTTTTCATTAGTTCCTCCACCCTGACTAGATAAAAATATTAAACACACGCTTTCTGTAGTTGTTAACGGTGGAAATTGACTTACAAAGTTATAAATGATGGTAAAGGGCAAGAAAGTGACTCAGTAGGCTAAATAGACTCCGTCAGATAACAAAGATTTTACTATAGAGCAACCCTGCTAACATTAGCTCACCTGGTTTGACTAGCCCCGGGCAAGCCCGACCTGGCAAAAAGATGGAGGATGCTTCGTCATCGCTCATTCTTGAGGCTATTCTTGAGGCTACTGAGGCAGATGTAAAACTCCATGAACACAAGGTTTGATAATTTGGAGACAACTCTTTCCAAGGCTAAAAATGCCGTCACCACGAATGCATCCAGGATTACGAACTTTGAAGAGTCGTAGAGAGACTTCAAAGGTGTGCATTGCGGAGTTGGAAAAGAGTTACGGTGAGCTATGTACTCAGAATAAATTTTTAAAGGCAAAGGTGAGCGATTTGAAGGGCTGCTCAAGGAGACAAAATCAAAAAATTGTGGGTCTGCCTAAAAAGATCGAAAAAGGCTCTCTAGCTGCATTTGTATCAGACTTGTTGCCTAAACTCCAGAATTAGGAGTTAGCAACCAACACTATTCGGCACACCGAATTGTCCCTCCAAGCAACAAGCCCCGAATCATGACTGCCAAGATATATCATGGCACCTTGAAAGCTCAGCTAATTCTGCAGCTCACAGTGAGGGCCAATTAAAGTACGATGGACAGCGCATCAGCATCTTTTCGGATCTTACAGCAGAGGTGATAAGAGATCGCGAGGAGTTTGATCATGTCAGACAGAAATTGAGGGAAACTGGCATTCAGCATGGATATTTGTTTCCTGCTTATCTGATTATCACTTATGCAAGACAGACCAAAATATTTGATTCACAACAGGAGGGAAGTGTTTAAGTGTTTAGGCTTCTTTTTTTTGTTTCCCCTTATAAACAAATGGACTAAATGACTGGTAAGGAAAACGATTGGATGTTTATGTTATATTATGGTACTCAGGGTTTATTTTCTGTTATCTTGTCATTATATAGTGTTACTGCTCATCATTCGCCGCTGTTATCTGTTCTACACAAACTCACATGAGCCAAAATACTTCCACAAGTCTGATACAACAGAGCCGCAAACAGACACTATGGTCCACATAGTGTCTGTTTGCGGCTCTGTTGTTCTTGTTTCTTATTGATCTCTCTAAAGGCTTAAAAACAGGTTTTTAAATACTGTATATTTACTTACGAAGGAGTGTAACAATTCAATTATATGAGGGTGGTAAGGAACTGCGATAGGAGATAAAGTGTTAGTTTACTTTGTCAGGAGCTTTTTTTACTGTATGTGCAGGGTTATTAATCAGCAGTCCCATAAATGTGGATGCTTTATATTTACACTTTTGTGAAGGGAGGGTAAAGCAGGGAGTTTGGGGGGTATTTTCATTTATTTAGTCTAAAGTCTACTCATCATACTTTGTTTGTGTATAGTGGCATCTTGCATTCATTTGTTGTAGGGGTGCCATGAGTGGTCCCAAAAATGGTCACAATGTGAATAACATTAATCAACCTAACTTACTGAAATGTAAAAGGCTTAAACAACCCATGCACAAAACCAAGGTGTTCTCTAACTTACATGACTTGCATGCTGATATCATGTTTTTACAAGACACATGTTAGACATACAGAGGCTTTAAAACTGAGACATAGCTGAATAGGACAAACATTCCAGTCAACTTTTTCGATTCTAACACATGGTGAGGAAATATTAATTAAGAAGATCATTCCCTTTCAACATATATACAATAAAAAGATCCAAACAGTCATTTTGTAATTGTATGTGGCACTATTTTGATTTTGCCTCTGCTTAATATTTATGCATTGAATGTTGACAATCCTGGTTTCTTCCATAGTATTTCGAGTCAAATACCTGACCTAGCAAGAACTAACTTTATTGCCGGTGGTAATTTCAAATGTGTTTTACATATTAATTTGGACAGGTCTTCATCACCCCCATTCAACCCCTTAAACTCCAGAACTGTGCTGAATAATCTGATTAAATCTTTAAATCGCACTGATATCTAGAGCACCCACGACCCCATGGACAAAGAATACTCTTTGTATTTTTTCAAGCCCACAGCACACACAGAAGGATCGATTACTTATTAACTGACTCTAAACTAATAGCAGCCACTGTGTCATCCAAATATCATAATATTTTAATCTCTGACAACAGCCAAGTTACCTTGGCGATGGACTTTGGATGGAAAAAGCACCACTAAAAGTGGCAGTTTAACCCAAATCTTCTTAATGATATTTGTTGAGTATTTACCTTTTAATGATACTGGGGATGTCTGACTCAACTTTTTGGGAAGCTCTTAAGGTTGTAATTAGAGTTTTTGTAATACCATATGAAGCTGCACAAAGATAGAGGAGACAATGGTTATCAGAAATAGATCTGAAGCTTGCTCGACTTGAATAACAGTATTAATGGGCTCCAATTTCCCCTTTGCTGAAGGAGGTAGTGAATTTAAAGTATGAATATGACATATATGAATGTAATATTCTCTCTCTGCAACTTAACACTTTACTTGTGCCCACTGCTTTTGCAGCAGTTAAGAGGTGCACAAGCCAGTAGAGCCATTCATAAAATTAAAAATTCTATGAGCTGTTTTACTACTGACCCTGTTAAAAAACGATTGCTTTAAGAATTATTAGGAAAAGCTATATAAATCCCAAAGTCTTGCAATAGAAGGGGGTATCGTTCAATCCTGCACTCTCTTCCACTTCCTAAACTTGATTGCAGTGCACAAATTGAACGTATTCATTACAGAAGGTCATCACTGCTATAAAGGAATTTCCAAGTGGAGGGGCAGCTGGCCCTGATGGCCTTAGTATAGATTTCTACAAAGCATACAGTGACAACGTAGCCCCTAAAAACTACCACAGTCATTATAAACTGCATATATCTTTTTCATTTTGAAAAAAAGGATAGAAGGATCAGACTGATCATCCTGTTTGCCTATTGCCCTTCTTGGCAATAGGTAAACAAAATCTTAGCAAATAGACTGAACAAATACATCTCAACTATTATATATCCAAAGCAGGTAGGCTTCATTCCCAGGAGATTTTTCTATTTCAATGTCCACAGATTATTAAACATCATATACAATAACCAAAACATATCAAAATCTGCAGTCCTTGCACTTGATGCATACAAGGCATTTGATCAGGTGGAATGGAAGTATATGCTTTTAACTATCAGAGACTTTGGTCTGGGTGAGAATTTTAGTTTTTAGGTGGAAATGCCTTACCCTGTAAAACCTAGAGACACTATCCCATCTCGGCGGGCCATAGAACAGGACAATATTGACACTTCCCTTCCAGCATTACTCCATGCTGCAAAAAGAAGCCCTGGGCCTTTTAATAGGATTGGGTTTATGGTTGAAATCTCATTAAATGTGTGGTACCAAATTAAAAAAAAAAAAATATTTAAATTAACACATTTCTAATCTAGCTCCCATTTGTTATAATTTTGCATTTGATCCTTCACAATTAGATTCAGATTAATCAATCTGGAAATGGAAAGGAAAGACCTGTACAATGATGATGTCTTTTTTCATTTAATTAACTTAAAGAAAAATTTGAGCTGCAGCCATCTCATTTTTCAGGTACTTACAAGTTAGGAATCACAACAGATGAAACATTTCAAAATTTTAAATTGATATCTCTCCTGATGAACTCCGCCCTCTTTTATCAAAGACACCAGATAACAAACAGCTAATGTCCATGTTTGTACATGTGTTTGCGGCTCAGACCCCTCCAGATACACAATACCTGAGAGATTGCTGGGAGTGGGAGATAGGAACAGTCATTAAAGAGGATGTACGGTGTAATTGTCATGTTAAATTTCATTCATTTTATGCATCCTAATCACTTCTATGTATAAGATGCAACCACCCAGAGGGCACACTGGCTCACATGTTTTGGTGTTGCACTAAACTCCAGAGATTTTGGTTCGAAGTGTTCCAATTTCTATTCTGTGGTTCATGGACATGATCTTCCTCCCAATCCAGAAACCACCATTCTTGGCTGGTCTCAACAGGTAGAAGTTCTAAGTCACTGAAAGGTTTGGTCAATCCAGTATGGAATGGTTATTGCTGAGAAAATCATTCTTAAGGTCTGGAACACAGACCAAGTTTTGAAGCCTGGCTCACAGAGGCTTCAAATACATCTCATATATCAACCATTCCTTGATTATATCACAATGTGGAGAGGAACCTCATGATACCACAATGTCATATTGGTAACTAAATATTTGTTCCTTTGTTCTTTTTTTAGGATACAATGTGATTGCTCTTTCAGATAACAACAGATTTCTTTTTTTTTATTATAGAGTACAGATTCATTTATATTTTTTATTTTTTCTCTTTCTCCTAGCCTGTTTTTGGGGAGAGGGGTGGGAAGAAAGGGGTAATACTTCTGTGTGTTATCAGATGTGTTCTGTTCTTTTGTTTTATATATCTGAAAATGAATGAATAAAGTATTTTTAAAAAAAAGAAGAAAAAAAAACCATTAGCAGCAATTTTGCAAAAGACTGAGCCCAGGCATTCATTCTCCCAGCTGGTGCACAATCATATATGTCATCTTTTACAAGAGTTTGAGAGTCACTTCCCAACCACAAAAGACCCCCGAAATGGGAAGGAAAGGATCCAGCGCCTATTTGTGAACAAACAAGAGGAATCAACCTTGTCCGTGCGGGAAGAAGATTAGCTGCTTAAGATCACAAATGATGATGCCCTCAAGGTATGTTTGAGAAGTATGTTTAAAATCTCTCAAAGTTCGAGATTAAGGTCAAGGCAGAATATCCCGAGATCAGCACAAAAGCACTGAAAACTCTGCTTCCATTTCCAACATCCTTTCTTTGTAAGCAGGTTTTTCTGCGGTGACCGCAACCAAAAGGAGATAACAGAGTAGAGTTGACATAAGGAATAGACTTCGGGTGTTGCTGTCTCCCATCACTCGTAGATGAGACTGTTTTGTTGCAACGAAACAAGCTAAGGGCTCCCACTGATTCTGCATTATGGTGACATGAGTAACATTTACATTATATATGTAACAATTAAACTACACATTATGCACTTTGTTGCTTTTTGTTTTGTGTGTGACACTGCCCCCTCTCCGTGGAAAAATTGTTTTATATGAAACAGGTCCGTTGTGCAAAAAGATGGGGGCCGCTGCGCTCCATCAAATGTGGTTGAGGCTACATGATTAGAGAAAACATCACAAAAGAGTTGATATTCCCTTTCAGTCAATGTACAATAACTAGAGTGCACAGTGCCGCAAAGAACTGATTAACACGCCAGCTGGTGGGTGATATTACTGGTTGAATGCTAGTTGGTCGTTCCTTATTTGTTTTCAAACAGAAAACAAACTCTGTCATGTTATAACAGATGACACACTTAAATTTGGTTCCACGAACATTTATGCGAATAATAATAATAATATATATTCATATTTAATCAGTAGCTTCTTGAGACTGTTTTTACAAGAATGGCAAGGGAATCTTTGCTAACCCCTGCCCACCATTACTGATTTGGCATTAAGAGTACTCATTTGCTCTTGAATAAACAAATATAATTTATTTTTGCTATGAAAGATAAATGCAGCCCTCCTTTAATCCAGTTTTTCATAGAAACAAAGATAGAAAACGCAAAAGTAAATTCTGTATTTCAAACAACAGCCTCATGCAACATGTCCGTCAGGTGAAAAAGATTGCTTAACTTTTAAGCTAACAATGTTATATCCTACCGACATCGTAAAGATGCAAGGCTGTTGGAACATTAGGAAAGTTGTTAAGTTCTCCTGGCTCCTTTGCTGCAGAGTTCAAATCAGTATTAGCCCAGCAACGTTAAGAACTCATGCCGTGTGAATAACTTGGTTTTGATTCAGCTTCTGTATGTATTTTACTTTTAAAACATCACACATCATAGCTCGCTACTTCTGGCAAGATGGCCCCCGTCTGACATCCCCAACCAAGATGGCTGATGTATGAGATGTTTGGTTGCTCAACACACACACCATCAAACTACAAAATGCATGAACACATTAAATCTCTCATGCAGATCCAGAGTGGCGTGTTTTTATCCCCAGTAGGCTGTGTGCATTTTTTTTTTCTTTGTTTGTGTGTATGCGTGCCTCCCATGCCCTCCTTCCATATCCCAGGGGTCTCAACCAGAGAACTTTAAAGGATTCTTTAGTCCATGTGTTTTAATTTAGGCTTCTCCTCAATAATAACCATAAAGCTGTGGTCCCACAACTAACTTCATACATACACACACACAGTCTCCTGCATGCACTTAAATACACATGTACAACCATACGCACAATAAAAAACACCAAGAGTTAGATGAACGTACACAAATCTCTGCATGCAAGTGCATACACACATCCTGCTGAGCTGTGGGATTACTCTGCAATCTCGGCTCCTCTTTCTCCTGGGAAAAACATGTTTTATCATTTCATTTCATTTCTTTCTACTGTGCTCCCTAACTCCCTCTACTTTCTTACTCAGCAACATGTAGCCCTCCCCAAGCTCTTGTGCTGAAATCACAGGCCACATCCTGCACATTGGGCAGTGTGATTCTGTGTGTGTGTGTGTGTGTGTGTGTGTGTGTGTGTGTGTGTGTGTGTGTGTGTGTGTGTGTGTGTATCCTTGTATTGCCATTGCCATGTTTGAAGCCATTTTTCCTTTAAACTAGCTTTGTTGGGACATGCACATTTGCTATAAGGGCATTTTCGCCAAGCAATGGACCAAGACACAGGTTAAAGTGGAGCGGGAATAAAACTTTCTATCTCCAACTGAAATACTCATTGAGACTCAGTGCTCTCTTAGGTGCTGTTCTGTAGTATTGCCATTGCCGTTGCCATTGAGTTCATATGATTTATGTGTGTTCCCAATATTTCGGCCACTCAGATCATGGAGTCTTAAAGCTATACATTGAATGAAATGATTGTACTGTTCTATATGTAGACCATTCAACCAGTGTACACATTTTCTGTCACTATTCACTGCTGAGTCCATATGTTCTATTCTGCTTTAATAAAGGTAAACAAAACACCTTTATTGTATTTATGCATCTCCCAGCACTCTCCAACACACTATATGAAGCTGAAAACCAATGACTGTGGTGGGATTGGAAGTCAGCCAGGGGGTGAATAAGAGCTGGCTGAAGTGTGCATAAAAGTCTCTGGAAACAGTATCTTACCAGTTTAAACAAAACCTTCCATGCCCTGTCTCTCCATTTCTTTAACCCTGTAAAGAAGTTATTTTAACCCTGTATGAAAGGTTAACACAAACATACTCTCACATGCTAAGAGGGAGACTGCCTTCCAGTAGTAAAAAAGCATCTGCGTGTGTGTGTGCGCGCGTGTGTGTGTGTGTGTGTGACTCCAATAGCTATAGGTATTCAGAGAGGGGAGGGCCTATGTCATTCAGAAACATATTGATAGTGATTCTATCTCACACTGATTGATTTTTTTATCAAGAAAATCCTTTCACTTGTTGTAGCACAAAAAAACCCCAATGACTATGGTGATAGTTTACTGTTAAACAAGGCAAACAGAACTCCAAGTGGTAAATATGGAATAGTAGAATACACAAATAGTCTAACTGAACAGTCTTACCAGCTGGGCAGTAGTTGGTTTTGTGTTCAGTGAGCTCAGCCAAACAGTCAAAGTCCTGCTGACAGTTGTCACAGGTGAAGATGGGTTCGTCATCGAGGTCATCTTCCCGATCACGCTCATCACATTCATCGTGCTCCTCCTGTTCTCCATGCTCATCTCCAGCCCCCTGACTGTCTTTGAGCTCTCTGCCAGGTGCTGGTACATCTGAGAAGACACGCAACATGTAACTGTGAGTAAAGAAATCAAAGTTCAAAAAAACTTTATTAAACACCTATCCTAACCCTAAGGGGGGATTTCAATACCTATTATTGAGCTCCATTGGTTATCCTACTTGTTGTTATGATCACCAATATTATATCCCCCGAGGAAGCCTTTTGTTTTCTCTGCTTGTCATAACACCAGGAACTTGCCTTCACACTGCTACAGCACATGGATTTAATAACAAATCTAACTTAAATATTTTTGTCCACAATTGTGTCTCTGCTTTATTTATTTATTTTTTAGGGTTTTTCATTTCGGACAAGGTTTGTTTATACGTGCAAATTGTTTAACCTATATGTCAATCAAACCAATTACAGTTAGGTCTTGATTTCTTTATTCAAATCCCATTGTTGTGGTTTACAGAGGCAAAATAACACAATTGTACCACTGTTCAAATATTATGGACATGACTGCAACTTGGAAGTGCAACTTGACTATTCAAGTGGGCAAAGCATCCTTTCCAAAATGTGGCCATGTTTCTGCGAAAGTGTGCCTCCTGGTAGCAGCCGGACATCCTGTGAGAGGGGACCAGTGGAAGGCTGTGTCAGCCCAATCGTCACTACTCTATTTTCATACCTTATTATCACATTATAGGAATTCTCAAAAGGAACCAATAGGATTGACACTGAAAAAATTGAAGAGAAGAGGAGAAAAGTGGGTAAGAAGTGAGAGAATAATATGAATGATACTGCTGGTTTGCTGCCAGATTAACAACTGAAAAAATAGCAGCTTTGTAAGTACATAAAAAACAATGAGAACACTGAGAACAATGTGGCAACAAAGGGGTTAAAATTTGATTGTGAATATTCTACTAAAATAAAGCCATTGTTACTATAAAGTTACTGTAAAAAAGAAAAAGGTTTGCAAAGGATTCATTCCAGGACTGGTTGTACATGGAATGTGTGCTTAATACATGGGTAAATTTCTCAAAGTAAATCTCTGTTACTGCCTTTGAAGTACTGGCTATCAATAACCTCCATTACTTTTAATGAAAATTGATGTCCTTGAGTGAATTAAGTTACGGGTGAAGATTTAAGCTCTAATTCAGTTTTACTGACTAACATCATTGCGTAAGTGGACCAAAATGTGGTTATGCATAAAGTGAAGAAACTTTATGATTTTGTAATTCCAAAAAAAATAAATACTCGTAAAAGTGTATGTGAATCCAGCACAAGCATATCTGAGCAGGTACATTAAAAAACTATCCACTGTTTTCCATGTGAATATTTAATGTCTAGCTTCAATAAAGTCAGTGTTTAATCATCAAATCATCAAACAGAGAGTTGCTGAGGCTCCATCCCAATCTAATTGATTATGAGATAGGTGTGATGGGAGAGAGGGAAGTTGGGTGGTGGGGAACAGGGAATTGGTGACTGGATCTTTGGTGGGCAAAAGAAGAGGAAGATGTTGATGGGGATAAAGAGAGAGGGATAGATGAAGGGATAAGAAGAAGAGAGGGGGGGTGTTGGCCATCTGTCCAATGGTGAGAGCACCGTCTGGTCAGGGAGAGAAAGTGGCCCCTTAGCTGACACAACACACGCATGCATATTCACATTAAACTAACTCACCCATACACGTTCACACAAATACATACAAGTAACTATACATGTGAAAATCAGCACACAAAAACACACACACACACCGGAGATGCACTAAGTGGATATGGAAAAGAATCAGACAAAGAAATGCCTACCTGTGTGCATACTGGAATTATAGAATTGAACCATGTTTCATCTCATGTGAATAAAGTGTTTCTCAGGTAATTTCAATGCACAGTATAAGACTATATACCATTACTGCTTCAATATAATGAATACACATGTGTTGTGCATTCACCCATTCACCCATTCACACATACATTCATTCACTGGTGGCAGTGACAACCTCGCAGGGTGCTCATCAGGAGCGTTAATCATTCCCACACACTCCTACACTGATGGGACAGAAGGAACCATCTGATCACTGGACAACAACTCTAAATCTGAGCCACCGCCTTGTAACATCTGAGCCTTTGTGATATGAGCTCAAAGCACCACTAAATTTTTTGTTAATATTTCAGTATACTCTTTGACTGACAACCAGCACAGTCTGATACATCATCTAAAATCAATGAACAAGGCCAAGAACAATTGTTTGGTAGAATAATTAGATCACCTTCATTGACTTGTTTTCAAAAGACTAATGACAGTTTTTAGAGTGGTTTGGAGAAACTTTCTGATATTCAGCAGACTGTTAAGCACAAAAATACAGATGCTACATATCTATAAATTATATTTCTACTGCAAACTGTATAAGGTACACTGATATCTGTTGTCTAGTGATGATTTAGAAACACTTCAAATAATTTATTAAGTTACATTTCTTTGTAGAAACAACATGTTGCTGTTAAATGTCATATTTACTCTTACCCACCTTGGTCTCTGGTAGGGCAAAAGATGCAAAACCACATCCACATCCCCTACACCAGCTAACAACAGTCTTATTCCTAGGAAAAATAACATGTTCACTTGTGCGTCTTCACATAAATCTTTTGTTTCCTGATGCTACCTTGTACTCAAAATGAGAAACATTGAGAAAGCCCATTCCTAAATGTTCTTTTGTTTCATCTTTAGATCAGGCAGTATTTTTGTTTTTATTATATTCATAAGTAAAATCCAACAATAGGAGACCACAGTACGATAGCTAAACACCCCAGATGCCCTGTGACTGTGTCTTGACAGGTAAAAATTAAGCCTGGGACAATTGGACCTCTGTGGATCATAATTTCTTAGGCACCTCCTATGGATGCTGGAATTTTGAGACAATACTTTAAGCTCTTTGTCATGTTCCTTTGGCAGTCCTTCAACAGTCTTTGTGATGTTGCAGCATGAATTGACCTGATGCGGGACCCGCTATCATTAAGGTATGCACATGCCATTGGGGTATGCTTGGTCTTCAAGGGTGTTTGCGGCAGATGCTTTGCATCAAGTTGCATCCATATGAATTTCAGGATCGAGTGTTTCACAGAAGAACTTTGCACTTCAAGCAAGGTGAAAATCATTACTCACTTCACCTGTCAGTGATGTTAATGACTGATTGGTGTATGTTTTGTTATGGATCTCAACTATTGTAACTGCTAGCTCATAGTGGAGCTGTTGATCAGCTTTGTGTGTTCTTAGAATAATGTCAAGAGGACACCATGCAACTGTAAGGTCTGAATTTTGAATTCTGATTAGCCATGTTTACATGAACACAAATATTCAGAATAAAGGGCTGATCGGAATAAAAATGCTTCATTGAAACACGTCAATTGGAAGATTCTGATCCGATCCTGCTCATTTGGAAAGATATTCTACTCCGAATGAGAGGGGTGGTATATGCCGATCCTTATTCCGAACCGCGTCCATGTACACACTTATTCCCATCGAGACTTTCTATTCGGGTAAAATTACCCTCACTGCGCATGTGTGCGGCTCATGTCCTCCCCCTCTCTCCTCCTGTAACGCAGGAGCATTATGTATTGCTGAGCCGGTAGTTTGATCACGGAGAACACTAGAAACAAAAGTAGGGCTTTCAGAACCTGCGCAGGTCCATTCTTTAAGAGTGCAGAGTTTAAATTGCAAGGAAAAGCGCGAAAGTACAGTGTAGCCACATCGGCGTTTGTTTACAGTACGGGCGGATGTACAACATCTTCTTCAGTTATTTTAAGGAAATTAGACAAATCTGGGCATGTCAAAATGCTGCTATTCTGATTAAAGCTTGGTGCATGTCTACGGACGTCATGACCAGATTATTTGATTTAGCGATCATATAAATAGCGGTTTCTGAATTTCCAATCCCTCAAATTTTTAATCTGATTAAGAAATGTTGCGCATGTAAACATAACTAGTGAGTTATCAAAAGTACAAATGTAAACTGGAGGGCTGGTTAAATCGCTCCATTTGTCCATCCATTCACAATGAGCAATTCAAATTGGGATCCAAAAATGAGCATTGTGATAAAGATTCTCAACGTAATAAAACTTGACACCTGTCTGTCTGCCATGTTATGGCAAATAAAAGGGAATATTTTAAAGTGCATGCACCCTTAACAACTTTGGTTTGGCAAAGTTAGGAAGCCAAGTTGTTATTACCTGAATCTGTATATATCATTTTATGCGTCAAAGCAAAGCACAATACAACTATGGTTAAGTCTATTTATGAGTTCTTTACAAGCATAGAATGAGGCTTTTATTGACAATTCAGTGCAGCAGAGCAAAAATTACTTATAGTTTCCAAATAAAATTTTTGATTCAGAATCAAATTTTAATAGTCATATTGTGATGTGACAACAAAAACCGCAAAATCTTCAGTCTGTCAAAAAGTTTGTACAGCCACCTTAAACTTTACCAATGTGGAAGCAGGGTTTCTCATGTGACCTATGTTTTCAGATGTAGTCATATTACATTAGTTGCACATAGCTAAACAAATTAGACACTTCTTGTACATGCTTCTCTTATTAAAAAAGCTCCCTTACAACTCCTTTTCCACAACCCCCTGCCTCCGAACCACACCAGCAAGAAAAAAGCAGGCCTACTTAATGAAAGCAGTTAACTCCCTTGGGTGTTTAGGGTGCAGAGGGGTGTGTGTTTGTGCTGGGGTATTGATTGAATAGTAAGACAGTGGTCCTTGGCAAATAGCATTTGTGCAGCATCCACTCAGTTTCTAACACACATAAAAAACACACACATTAGCAGACATCACACACATACACACATGCAGACTACGCTCTACTGAGAACCATTATCTGTGAGTCACAGACTGTCCCAATGCCAGGAATAACTGCACATTCTTTCGCACACACAAACATACACATATGCACATGCACAAACACTCCAATCCCGGGCCCAAACTCCCTGTTATAGTCCTACGTCATCCACAGAGAGACACAGGGAGTCAAAATCACAACCTGCACCACAAATACAAAGCAGACCAGAAGATACAAATCCTACTACTAAATTAAACATTAACACAAACCATTATATTCTTTATTTTCACCCTGTGTGAAGACGCGCTTTTTACTAATTACAGAGCCCTGCTGACTTCTATTCTAGCCATGTAATGAGGGACTGAATCACACCTGGGATGCACAGTGAATGCAATTACAGGAAATTAACTAGGTGGTAGGGATAGAAAATCAGCTGTACTCTGGTCCCAGAGACTGCGGTTTAAAGGTAGAATTGATTAATTATGTCTGCAGGGAAAGAAGACTGTGTATGTACAGAAAAAGAATGAGCAATTCAAGTTTTGTGTTTGTAAAATTGGCAGTGTAACCAGAATATATGAATGCTAAAGGAGCTATAGCTGCCATTCCCTGGCATGTTCCCACAGCTATTAACACATCCTAAACATTTAATAAAATATATACTTACATATGTGAATACATAGATTAACTATAGTAACTATATAACAGCACCATAACTATTGATCTGAAAAATATACTACACAAAGGCGCAATGGCATACATATATTTCTAATACTTTAAAGTTTTTTGGTTTTTTAGTACCCCTCAATGTTGACTCCATGACCTCGACTGTAATAATATGGAATACTTTAATTACAATATGCAGGCATCTGTGTATTTCAGCATGTAGAATCAGGACAGGATGTAGACAGAAGGTGATTTTGCATTGTGTGTCTCTAGAGGATAAGTAATACGGAATATTGTTAGATTGACTTACCAGTCTAAGTAACCTGAGGACAATGGGCTGTTTATTAACTTTAACTACTAAAAATATAAATATATAAATGGACACTTCTGAAATAATGAGATCACTTTACATATTTGCATCAAAGATATACTGTATGCAGGTGTGTTTGCTTGTGTGCACCCTTGGTAATTAGATAAAGAGAAGTAAATTAGCAGAGTCCACATTGCAGAGTGATGTTACACCACTAGACCCACTAATAATCACTCATTAAGTTCACAGAAAAGGATGTGTAGATGATGTGTGTGTGTTCATACCAAGGATGTTTGTTAGCTGGATGTGTTCTCTCATTACCCATGATAAAATAGGTTCATTGAAGTAATTAGTGAGCTAAATGATAATGAGCCCTACACATATTGGCTAGAAAATAGATAGACAGAGTTTTTGTCACCATATTCCTTGATAAAAGTGGGATCAAAAAACAGAGATCACTGTAGTTTCACTTTGGTTTATTTGCACCTTTGGGTGCAGGTAACATCATAAACTAGTTGAAACAAAAAGCTAAACACCAAAAATAAAACACAGATATTAAGCATCACCACCTTATATTGCTATCTATTCTGTGGGAAAAAAAAAACCTAGCAAACTAATGAACTCGAGGAAAGGTTCTTGAACTGCTTCACAGTGATAGAAGTGCACTGAGCAAGAGTGCCAGATGAAGAGAGAGAGTTAAGGGAGAATAAAATATACTTTAATACTGTGACGGTAAGGCAATTATTCAAGTGGTAGATTTGTCAGCTAGGAGCTCATACTGTAGCCTGTCTGGGACAAACTCGGCAGCTCACAGAGATGTACATCTACCGGCCAAGCCTGCATAACACACACAAACATCTATATCTGTTAAGTTTAAAATAAGTATCAAAAGGTGGGAAAATGTGTGTGTGGAGCTTCCAACCAAATGTTTTGAAACCAAACAGTCCTGACACAAGGCTGTCATTCTGCTCCACATCCCACTCCACACTGAACCAGGCTTCACAGGTACCTGGCTGGGCACCGCCACCTTCAGCAAGGCTACAAACCAGCTGAGAGGTGAAAATCAGATCTGCATCATGACAAGGAGAGCCCAGTGGACTACAACACAATCAAACACAGATTATACATTTACTCCCAGTCTCTTATTGTAATGTAAAAGCAGTTGCTGCCGCTGCAGTCAGGGGTTGCGATGACTGCGAGCTGCTGCAGTCAACGTAACGTTTAACCAGGTGGCTGCAGCCGGAAGTTCAGCAATGTACATGCCAATGTACTTCCCATAAATGTTCACTTTGAATGAAATCTTTGGAGACCAGGTCAATGCCTTGGGCTGTTTCTCATGTTCCTATGCCTTTCCCTAATGGCATTCATGGTGTGGCAGGGCACATTATCCTGCTGGGCATGGGGTATCCCACTGTTGGGGAATGGCATTAGCATGAGGGGATGTACTCGGCCAAGCAACATCCACATCAATGCCAAGACCCTGAGTTTCCAAGCAGACCATTTTAATGTAATGAGATGATCATTGTCATTTAATTCCAATATTATCTGCACTCTTGGCTTGTGTATTTTGATCCATTGTTTAAGAAACAACAGTCAGTGGAACAGCAAGCATTGTGTTTTAAAGCATTTTGTCCCTGTTAGGGCTGGGTTTGTTTAAGAAACCAGGCCTAGCAACATTAAAGTGATACTGACAACAACACATTACTACAACAGATACCCATCATGTGAAGTGGAGCATTTAGTTTCTCAACAAATACAACTAAAGTGTGTCAAAGTAGCATTAATTACACACCTCAGACTGCATGAGTTTCTGTTGTAGTGGAATAATCATCACATTAAATTTGAAGAATAACTAGAAACAACCCCCTCCTGGAACCGCCACCTTACCGTGGTGGAGGGGTTTGGGTGCCCTAATGATCCCAGGAGCTATGTTGTCGGGGGCTGTTTGCCCCTGGTAGGGTCACCCAAGGCGAATTGGTCTTAGGTGAGGGGCCAGACAAAGTGCGGTTCGAAGACTTCTATAATGGTGAATAATAACAAGGACTTGTGTACCCTGCCCGGAGGGATACCGGGACCCCGCCCTGGAGCCAGGCCCAGGGAAGGGGTCCGTAGGCGAGCGCCTGGTGGCCGGGCCTTTTTCCATGGGGTCCGGTCGGGCTCAGCCCTAAAAGAAAACATGGGTCCGTCCTCATGTCCCCACCACCCACAGGAGGAGCCATAGAGGTCCGGT
>KV751352.1:6826982-6838682 GCA_001698575.1 Mola mola
ACTGATCCCTCATTCTAATTTTATGTTCTCTCTCCCCTCAAACTTTTTTTCCTTGATATATACTCTAAGCAGGCCTTTGTAAACCACATGGAATTGATGAAACAAATTGTGCACTTCTGTGTGTTTGTGAATGAGAGATGCATTTTATCCTTTTATGCAAATCTGACAGCTTGCTGGAACTCACACATAATCAGTGTATATGTTTGTGTGTGTGCATGTGCGTATGCGGACTAACCTGTCTGGACAGTTGACTCATCCCAGGTCCCTCCACACTCTGAGGATTCCCCTTCTTCTACCGCTAAAGAGAATGGAGGAGATACAGAAAGAAAAATTAATACGTAATATTTTTTCCATAAAGAAAAGTTTGAATTTTCTACATGAGGAGCAAGGTAGGGGTAAAACCATGACTAATAGCACAGGACTACAAGTAAAAATGGTTTAAAATCTGATTACAGCTGAAAACATCAATAAAATTAATTAATTTCTATAATTATTAAAATGTGATAGAACTTACAATTACAGTGATGTTACACTGATGTTACAACCAAGAGCTTTCATTAATTCTGACAGGCATCTTTTCACTGGTTTATACCATTTAATATATTACAATAATGAATCAATTAATCATAAAAATATTCCACTGAAAATCATAATTTGAAGCAATGCCAACCTAAGTTTAACACAACTATTGAGGCAGAATACCAGCTACTACATTTCTGACTGCACAGTTCTTCCTGGACAACATTAAAACTACTGTTCATGTCGTCATTATACAATACAATATTGTATACAATTTATACAGTTGTCACTACCAAAGACTTGAGAAGTCTGTGACAGCAAAGGATTTGAAACTTGATTTTTTCAGTATAATTTTTGTAGTATCCACTATACTTTAGGAGAAAACAAGTTAGTTCATACAATTTGGTGTTCCCCATAGACTTTCAAAGGATTTGATTCAAAGTTCTAGATTGGATTGAAATCTCTACAAACCATGATCACTACAGGAGGATTATGAAGTCTGCATACTGCCAAAGTTTGTACTCTTTAAATGTTTTACTCAGCAATTCTAAAAATAGATGAGAAAAGGATAAAGGATGAAACAAACACACAGGTACTGACAATAACAAGGTCCTGAGATGCATGTATGGTGAGCTGATCAGAGCTGGAATGTGACACTGACTTCCTGGGTACAACAGGAAGGAGGGAAGTGCAGCTGGCACATAAACAGGAAATGGCTGCAGCCACTACACAATGGGGTTTCCTGTACATCCCCTTCTAACCACAGGATTCTTCAATTCACACTTAGTCACCTCAGTCTCTCATCTCAGTGTTCCTTTGTAAGGGATAAACGATGGAGCTTGTCTCTGATTCAATTAAATCCCATTTTCTGTGTTCACTCATACATATAGTGAAATCTGGACTTGGACTTGCATTTATATAGCACTTATCAAGTCTACTGACTCCTTAAAGTGCAGGGTTTCCCCTACCATTATACAGGCCAGGTTGCCTGGCTAAAAATGTGTTAATATATGCTAAATACTGTCAATTTTTAACTCACTCGTTGGGCTGGGTGATATGATAATATATACTATGGACGAGAAAAAATTTATATCAAAAGATATTTTTTCTCTATCATTTATATCATCATTCTAGCAAAGCGGTTGCCGTAACCTGACTCATGACAGCTTTTTACATCATACGGTTCCTGATTCACATTCGCAACACATGATTTTGAGTGTCAACACACAGACACGGAGGAGTGAGATACAGAGAATATCATGCAACAAGGCTAGCAGTGTTAATTTTGTTACTGAAAACTATGACAAAAAATGTTCGATAACAATCTTTTTTACATAATGAAGATGAGACGTTGGAAAATTAGATCACTGACGACACAAACTATAACATATGTTTTAGTTTCATTTCATTAATGAGACGAGACTAAATTGTAAGCAATGATTGAACAGACACTCAGAATGTAGATATTCTCTCTGTCTGTGAAAATGTGAGCGATGAGTGCAGACTGACTTTCAGTGTTAGCATTCCACTGCTCTGTGTCTGTGTGGGAACTGGGGGATATGTGCTTCAGGAACAAAAAACCCTGCTAGACAGCCAAGTAGCTGCTAACTGTCACCTCTCACCCAACTGTATTGAAGCTCGCTCACTCTTGCTGTACCACACACATTACACACACACACATTGCCTTGACGAGATGAAGGCAAACTTGTACCTAACAGAGGGGGACTTCCCTCATTTAATCCACAGGACTATCGAAATAATATATTGTCACATTCACCAATTCACACACATTCAAATGGGTGGAATTATAGTGCCATCTAACTTAGGAGTGGAAACCTTCACATTTTGGAGGGCTTACCCAAGGACAAGACACAATAATTGCAGGGGTTTGAAATTGAACCACCGATCCTCCATTTATAGAATGACCTAATGTATCCCCTGGGCCAAGGCCGTCTGAAATATACAAACACACAGCATCTGCATATTGTACGTGTATACAAAATGTAAGAACTCTTTTGGTTGCTACATAAGTGGCTTTTCAAAACATACAGTAAAAGTTCAGTGTAATGAAGAATTGCTGTGGTGGTTTTTATGGTAGTGTGATTATTATTAGTTTTATTATTTCCGAAGTTTTAAGCGCATGTGTTGTAATAATCAAACTGTTATTAAAAGAAAAGCCATGTAAACAAGGATATAGAAAACTGAAAATCTTAATGGAAGTAATTAAATTAAACAAGTGTTTAAATAAAGATAGTGAAGAGTTTTATAGGATTCCTGAATAAATCAGAACATAAATATTTACAAAACCATTTAGGTTGGGGTGGATTTTAATAGGAACATACCATCTTATTACGTTACTAAGAGCTATTTATACAGTATTTTACCATATCTGACAATAATCCCTCAATGCATTCCTGAGATATTGTGATTACAACATTTTACTGTCACTGGAGTCACTGTGACTTTGGCCTCCAAGGTCTACCGGTAAAGTTCTGTCAGTGGCTTTGATCGGAGCTTTTTTATTGTTTGTCATATTAACAAGTGTGGCCCACATGAGGTCATAGCGACCTTGACCTTTGACATCCAAAAGCTAATCAGTTCATCCTGAGTCAGTGTGGACATTTGTGTAAAGATGGATAATAATTCCTCAAAGCATTCTTGAGATATCGCGTTCACATGGATTGTCGGAAAGACAGATAGACATACACCAGCTGGACAGACTTGGCCCTGGCTGTTAGCTTTAAAGCTTAAATTGGAATGATATTTACACATTATCTCTGTGTATTAGGGCGGTGCAGTGGTTAGCACTGTCGCCTCACAACAAGAAGGTCCTGGGTTCGATTCTGGGTCAGGACGTTTCTGTGTGGAGTTTGCATGTTTTCCCTGTGTCTGCGTGGGTTTTCTCCGGGTAGTCCGGCTTCCTCCCACATTCCAAAAACATGCAAAACCTGGGGGTAGGTTAATTGGTCACTCTAAATTGCCCGTAGATGTGAATGTGAGTGTGCATGGTTGTTTGTCTCTATATGTCAGCCCTGCGATGAACTGGCAACTCATCCAAGGTGACCCCGCCTTCGCCCCAAGATGCTGAGATAGGCTCCAGCCCCCCCCGCGACCCCTAACGGGATAAGCGGTAGAAAATTAATGAATGAATTTACACATTATCTCTGTGCCGATCCAATCTTTTCGCCTTTCTTAAGTTAATGGGTCAAATTCCAATGTTTACATCAAACTGTACATCAGCAGCTTAAAATTTAGAGGAATGACAAAAAATGATGACTCAGAAGAAATGACTCCAACTTCTCAAAAATTCATGAAACAATCCTGGGACAGGACTCGAGTCTGGAATCTCCCCGGGAGTATCTGGTGCTGGTTCTGAGGGACAGATGTGGACCACAGTGTGATATTAATAGACTAATGGATAGCTGGCTGAACACACGGAGCACACAGACATATGACTCTGAGACAGACCCACACAGGAATTTGACTTGAAGGCTGTGCATTTTCCCCGAACAGAATTTAGCACACAGACTTCCCACCATTACTAACAAGTCAGCCAAACAAAGCAGACAGAAACAGATGAGAGATGACATGCAAAGAAAAAAGGACTGCCACTAAGAATAAACACCTAATATATGTACCTAAAAACAACAATTGCATATATTGTATACCCTGCAAACAGGGGTCGCATTTGCCAAATATCTCCCCCCACTGAGAAATATTTTTACTAATAATTATGTAAAATTATGAAGGCATGCCTCATTTTTACAGATTAAGGGTGCACACTCACACTAGGCCGTCCACAGCTTGCCCAAGCACACTTGACTCACAAAGTCTAGATTATTTGACTGGTATTAGTGCTCTGTACCATGCTTAAGCACGGCACACTTCCTTGGCCCTGGCATGGTTGGAAGATGTGTACTTCAGCACTGCACGGTTGCTCATGCTCATCTGCAATGTATGAAAACTGGACATGACAATGTAAGTGAGTGCTTACCTAGTGTCCTGCTCTATCAGCAAAAGTCAATTACAAATTGTAGTCATGTTCTCTCAATCTGATGACTATGTACATGTAGTAACCACGGTCAGGCATAACTGCACTTAGAGCAGTGTGAGTGCGGGCCAGCAGTGGAGTGGCGAAGGGGGGCAACACGGCACAAAACAACTGGGTCAAATTTGAGTGCACCCTAAAACAATGACCACTATCTGTCCACACTGAGTACAATCAATCTTGAATAAACTCTAAAAACGAATCTGTTTTGTAAAATAACATATTTAGATTTTTTTCCCCATTAAAAAAATTCTTCTGCAGCCTTAAAATAGCTTGGTTGTAATTCTGCACTTTGCCTCATCTAGGTTGCAAAAGAATCCATCACTAGCACCCAGAGCGAGCCAGAGATTCCCTGCTCTGTCAGTTTCTGACTTTTAAACTAGTCTACTATATGATGCACAGTGGCAACTTCTATTGTTGCAGTAATTCAGCCATACATGTTTGAACCAAACGGATTCCTAAGAAGTACGGTCAGTGGTCGGGAGCTGGAAGCCGGATGGGTTTGGGATGGTGTGGTTGCAGACTGTTGGGTAGGGGTCTCAAAGAGTGTGAATAAGGATTTCAGCTCCTCCATTAGTGCGATGCTCGAGTCCGCTGCTGTGTTGGTCTGTCCCCTGAAGTTGGTAATCTGCTGGAATCCCTGCCACACCTGCCGAGGGTGCTGTCCTGATTCCTCTCTTCAGGTCAGATCTGGCATAACTGTATAGTTCTCTGTTTCCAGACCCGAAGGCTGTGTTGCAATTTTTGAGGAGTGTCTTGATCTGGCTGTTCATCCAGGGCTTCTGATTGGAAAACACTCGGATACATTTATCCACTGTTACATTCCCCATATAGAACTTGATGTAGTATAGCACAGCCTCCGTATGTACGGTCAGGTGCTGATGTCCAAAGACATTCCATTCAGTGTGTTGGAAACAGTGTTGTAGTTGAGGAAGCGCATCTTCAGTCCAGGTCGTAATGTCTTGGTCATTGGAGTCGCGCTTCTTCTCAGAGGTGTGTATGCAGGAGCAGAGAGGAGCAGACAGAGGTGGTCTGACAGGCCTAAGTGTGGGAGTTGTACGGCTATGTATGCACTAGTGTAAATACAAAGAAAAACTATATCCCCATGCTTACAGTATTACAATAAATCACAATAGCTCAAAGTGTAACCCATGCATTGTGAAAAGCATCATATTACCATATCTTCTAGTACATCAGATTCTGTCCCTAATTCCAGTTCTGTTATGAAGTACACCACAAGTACTGTGATAACACTATATTGTCCCACTGATTATAAAAAGGGTGGTGGAATCTTCTGGAAAAGAAAGATATGTGTCACTCATTGACAAAGGTCTGAATGAAAGGTTTTCCTTTGTAAAAAGCTGTAATTGCTGTGACTGAACTTTGTTTGAATGACGCTTTCTTGCTGTTTGTTCCAGAATTCTTTCTAACAAATAATTTCCTAAGAATGAAAAATTAAGTTATGTTTATAACAGAAAAAGCTACATGTAGCTACTGGTAATTTGTAAGCCAACTTTTCTGATAAGACTGTGGGGAGTACAATGTGTTTCATTAGCAAAATACACAAGCTTTATTTAGATTTCCCTATCCTCCCTCCACACCACCTCAGAGACGCAATGTAACTGCAAACCCTGCACACATCATGGGTGGGGGTCAATGGTCGTGTATGTGTGTAGTTATATGGGAAGGGCTAAGAATACTTACACTCACTGTATGACAAAAAGGGTGAGCTTATTTGGATGTTTGAGTGTGCACAGGAGAGATTTTACCTACTAGAGTGCTTCCATAGGTTGTCCTCCCTAGAGCATAACGAGTTGAAGGATGCTGATGGTTATGCCAGCCATTTTGTGAAGAATAAAACAGTGCCCTACATAGAAAATTGTAGAAAGATGATTTCACATTTTTTAGGAAGATATTAGAGGTAATTTGATCCATTGTTGTAAAGCAGCTCAGGTTGTGGTAGTTGCAACGACACTTATTATCTCCACCTGTATTTGTGTTTTAGTGTATCGAGGGCAGGTGTTTTCACTTACTCTGCCTGATTAGACCTCTAAGTTTGGACGTGTTTAGACTGAACTACATTTAATTTCTATTATTGAATGTTTGTTAGTATTTCTATGTGACGGCCTGAGTGATGCTGAAAACATCCGAAGGAGACACCAGGTAAGACAATAAAAAAAACAAACGCATCTGTGTGGTATTTTTACAAGCAATATCAAACTGCCAACAACCAAAAATGAATGTCCTAAAAAAGAAAAGACAACATTGCCATTGTTGTCATCTTATGAATACAGGGAATAAAAACTAAACCAAAGATGTATTATTACACTTTGCTAATTAACCCAATTTTTCTACCAAAGCCAACATTCATAATCTTTCACTGACATTATCAATCTTTAATCTATTTCTGGAATGTTGATGTGGTCAGTTCAGAGGAATGTGTTGTTTTTGGAGTTAATTATTCCCCTAGTTGGGACTGGGAAACAAATAAATGTTCATTAGAAAAGAATAACTAAACTGCTTAAAAGTCATTCAGTCTGCGGTTTTTAAAAAGCAGAAGTTAAGTTAGTATCAATAAGCCAGCACAAACTGAATGCAACACAAGAGAAAAACATTGAGTAATTCAACTTGTGGATGCCTGATTTTAGCGAATATTTTGGGAATAAACCAAGGTATGGCCAATAAATTGGTGAATCCCAAATGTCTAGATAATCTAACTTTACTGGTGCATAAGGAACAAGTAGCCTAAGCTGATTTCACCTAAAATATTTAGCTTGGCCACATACACATATAGCAAATAGCAACATATGCACAGACACATGCTTAATAACTGTAGGGATACCTATAATGGTTGAGACAGCAGAGGCCTTGAGATCAAACAGTCTGCTTCAATAACATCACAAAGACTGGGACACACCGCAAAAATCAGCACAAACAGAAGCCCTGGAGCAGGACTTATATGTAATTGTGCATGACACAAGGAAAACAGGGTGGTACTGGGATTCTTTGGAGTATCTACACATAGAGTATTTTGTACTCACACAATTAAGGTGTGCCTCTGCTGTTTTTTTTTAACCCCTGAGACATCTTAGTTTATCAAATGTGGGTTTTAGATGTGCATTTCATCAAATGAACCAAACTCTTAATGAAAAAGTGGTTTTCTTATAAGTGGGTTATTCTTTGAAGTTGAGGGTACTTTGAGTCTGTATTCTTTACCAAGGTTTTGAAGAACCTCTCATAAATACAGTTTCACAGCATGAACACAAACATGGACTATGTGGGTTAATTTGGCGGCCTGGATAATTTCCACAGATCAGTGTCTGCACATGACAGGAATGTCAAAAGAGACCAGCTAAGATGCTGTTATGTTATAACGTTATTTGTAGTTGAAAGTAAACATGATAAAGCATTTCAGGACCTGCAACTGATTTAAACATAAGTTATTGGATCTTTATATTGCTTTTATTTTCTTTATTTTATTCAGTTTAAGAAATCCTCCCTAGCAACAACAAGGTAGCAAACAAGGAGCACAAAATTGTGGCATAATGGAGGATTGTATACAAACACACACAGAGCTAATAACAGTTATTGCAACACAAAAGGACACAACTCCTGTCTGCACTGTAACAGATTGCTGCAGTTCATTGGAATGGCAAACATATAGGGCCAAATAGTTAATTATTTGGATATTTGTTGACAGTTTAAAAAAAAAAAAAAATACATTTAGGGGCCCGATATATTAAGAAAGGCAAATTGCAAAATACGCCTTCTTAGCATATATAGTACTTGTACTTATTTTACTTTGTAATCAATTAGTAAATAAATTAAATTGGGAAATACGTCCCAACCAAGCATGGACACATGAAGACAGACTCTAACAGAAGTGGATGTCACACTAAAATTCAACGACCATTAGAGGACGGAAAATTTCAGCTTTGTGGGAACACTTTAAATTAAGGAAACAGAGTCTGTCAAATATTTAAAACTGGTCTCCTACACATCACTGCAACCATGAAAAATCACCGTAGGACTGGAAGTAGTATAGTACTTTTTAAAGGCATAAAATCCTAAGATCACACGTTCCAGCTATCTGTCACTCAGTCGCCTTGCGGCTTTTATCAGCAGTTAAAAGAGCAATGACACACAATAAAAGCGTGCATTTAGGCTTCTTTGCTTGGAACATATCTGCAACTCATACAAATAATTAAAAAGTAACACGGAATGTGGGAACGTCTGCAAAGAATGTCTGGCTAAGTCATTCTCCCAAATCCATGATTACTAGGCAAGCACTGAAGCTCAAAACGAATGGTATTTGGGACAGTCCTACCCACAATTATACTATGGCACACACAAAAACAAAGAAAGAACATAAACACATGCACAGCAACATTCAAATGCAAAATAGGTCCCAGTATGAGAATCTTGAAATGAAAAATTTAAAAATTTCTCTCAATAATCAGTGATCACATTTGATACAGCACTGTATCTCTTGGGACAAAATTTGTAAATCCCGCAATGAGTAATAAGTATTATCAATTCTGTGCAATCGTAGCCAAAAAACAGTTGCCTGTTGCTTTAGAATGCATAAGGTCATTTTCTTTCAGGTGATTGAACATCTATAGTTTTGCCTTCCAAATTTAGCAAAGTACTGCAAATATTTACACATTCAGAATAAGGAGCAGGTAATTACATAATTTCCCACACAGTTATAGTATATAGTGTATATAAAAAAACAGACGTATCATTTTAACTAGTATTCTGCTTCAGTTAAGTATGTCATAATAAGTTACATTCTTAAATTTAACATGACTACAGTGCGTTTTGCAAAATGGCATTTTTGTCAAGTATGCTCTTTGGTGATATATATTCCTCTCGCTACAATCCCTTACACCATGTATTTATTCTGAGCAGAAAAGAGGGTGTGACATGCCTCTTGAGAATGAAAGCCCCTAATATGTAGCCAAACCTGAGTCGAAAGTTTTAATAATGTGAAAAAATAAATTGTGACTGAAGAACAAAAAAGTCAAGCCTAACATTTAAATATTTATTGTGAATCTCAAAAAAAACCCCAAAATGTATTCAAACTAAAAATAAATCACTTTTTCCCCATTTAAATCAAATTTTAATTTGAATCTAAATATTTTTTAAATAAATTGTTAATTTTCATTCATTATTTTATTTTATTTTACGCATACGTAAATCTTCTTCGTTCTTTTTTTCTTCTTTGTTCTTTTCTTTTTCTTTTTCTAATGATCATGTATCATGAATGACAGCAAAGGGCTACTTCAGGGAGCGTATCTTTGACAAAAAGTGCAGCCAATACATTAAGCACTGCATGCATGATGCATGCATGAGACGGTTTGCAGCCAAGTGTGAAGCGGCGGGGACGAGAATCAGCACCTCTAAATCTGAGGCCATGGTTCTTAGCCGGAAAAGGGTGGATTGCCAACTCCGGGTCGGGGGAGAGTCACTTCCCCAAGTGGGGGATCTCACGAGATCCAAGTATCTCGGGGTCTTGTTCACAAGTGAGGGGAAAATGGAGCAGGAGATTGACAGACGGATTGGGGCAGTGTCGGCAGTGATGCGGACGCTGAAGCGGTCTGTTGTGGTGAAGAAAGCTGAGCCAGAAGGCAAAGCTTTCAATTTAAAGGTCAATTTACGTCCCAACTCTCACCTATGATCATGAGTTCTGGGTAGTGACCGAAAGAATGAGATCGCGAATACAAGCGGCCGAAATGAGTTTCCTTCGCAGGGTGGCTGGGCTCAGCCTTAGAGATAGGGTGAGGAACTCGGACATCCGGGAGAGGCTCAGAGTAGAGCCACTGCTCCTCTGCGTTGAGAGGAGCCAGTTGAGGTGGTTCGGGCATCTGGTCAGGATGCCTCCTGGACGTCTCCCCGGGGAGGTGTTTCGGGCATGCCCATCCAGGAGGAGACCCGGGGGCAGACCAAGGACACGCTGGAGAGATTATATCTCTCTGATGGCTTGGGAACGTCTTGGTGTCCCCCCCGAGGAGTTGGTGGAAGTGGCCGGGGAGAGGAACGTCTGGATCTCCCCGCTCAAACGAAACATTCGAATAGTAAATTTCAGCATTTGAATGTTGATGTGTTCACAACTATTTGAATTATATTCAAACCCTGAAATTTGTTCTAAGCATTTGTTTCTCAAGCCTGGAGCTCAAACAATTTCTGTTTCCTTTGTTTCCATCTTTTTCAAATCCATCTGTGTTTACAACACCATAGATTTTCTCCTCCCAAATTACTACCCTATTCTGTCTTCCCCTTGTTTTTTACCAAAATCTTTCCCTCTGCATTTTTTTCTCCATTGACCACTGCTCACTCTCCATGCTTTGTTCTAACATCAATCTTTCTTGTCAACCATTTTCAATTTTGTTTTTGTCCAAGTGTCTCTTCTTTCGTTTTTCCATCTACATTCCACATCTTTTACAACATAATAACTTGCACTCATTCCTATACTCTCATCTTTTCTTCTCTCTCATGAAAGCACTAATAAATCCATAAGAAAACCTTTGTTTTTCCTCCTAAAAAGCACATGCATGTTCTGTATCAGGGCCATTTATTCCCAAGGCAGCTCAAAGATCTGGTGTTCCCCAAGACGTCTTTGACAAACAGGTCACTGTGGCCAATCATGCGTCTGCCAGCTGGCCCAGAGAGGCTGAATGAGGATCAATATAGCTAATAAAGCACTGGTTCTTTCTGCAGAGGCACATGGTGATTGACAACCAGCACTGAACAGAAGTCAAGACGGTAACTGATATCTCTCTGTATCAGCCTCTCTTTGCTCTTATCCTGGAAACTCTTTTTTACTCTCTCTCTCCTCCCGTCCTGTCTGTTCAACCTACTTCATAATCCTTACCTCCCTTCCTCAACCTACCCTCTCCCTATAGCTCTAAAGGGACAATCTCATTGGCTGCCCTTCCTGTCCCTCAGGAAAGACTTTGTGATGTGAAAGGCTGAGAGCTGATGCCAATCTCCATCCCCAGCCTGGCTCCCAGGAGCCCCCCCCAAACTTCAATGGCCTGTGTCAAGCATACGCATGCACACACACAAGCAAGTACTTTTTGTCAGGGGACAGGGCAGAAGCTGATTAACCAAATACTTTTATCAGCAGTCAA
>KV751352.1:6838946-6858101 GCA_001698575.1 Mola mola
TGCCTGCATTCTGAACAAAACAGCCTTAAAATACAAACACACACACACACACACACACACACACACAGACACAGATCCCAAGCACTGAGCCATTGGCCAGAAACACTAGGCTACTCTGAGTTTTGGGACTGTGTCAGTGTGTGTGCATGCTTTTGTTTGTTGGAGAGTGTGTAAAGGGACAGAGGTAGCAGAGGGCTTATATGGATGGAAGAGAGAAAGAACAACAAGCACACAAAGCCTGTTAGACAAGCTTTATCACCCTCTCTTTTTTCTTTTCTACTCATCCCTTCCTCAATTATTGTTTTTCTGTTTCCTTCCCCCTCTTTTAATCCAAATTGTTTCTACTATCAGATATATTTTCCATTATTTTTGCTACTTTCATCTCTACCTATCACTACTTTTTCTTCCTGTCATTCCTTACCTTGTCCTTTCATTTTACTATTCTTATGTCATTTTGCTACTCCTCACTGGTGCTATATGAGGTCATTACTGATGTAAGACTGAAAAAAAGTATGGCTTAAAGAAAATGAATGGAATTTCTCACAGGTGTAAGCAATTATAGGCTTGTTGTGTGCTGTTCTTGTTTGTGTAGCAGATCTACATGCACATAACCATGCTATATGTACTGTATTAATCTACATACAAAAACAAGAGACACACATACAAACCTTTTAAACAAAGCTGGTTATTAAAACATATAAATTCACTCCTATTTTCATATAGAGAGCAGAACACAATGTTTTACACGCATAGAGACTCAAAACAAATGCAAAGTTTATATTCAGGGCCAAACAACACAGTTCGTCATTAAAGAGCCTCTCTGATCTGACTTTTTTTTTTCTGTCTGTCAGACAGATTGTGACAGAAAGGCAAAATCAATTTACTGAGAGGAGAGGAGAGGTGAGATACCTGTAGAGTGTGGAGTAAGATGCATAAAAGAAATCGATGGAAAGGAAAGGTGAAAAAGAGGTGAGGATAAAAACAAGTGAGAAGAAAGATGATAGGTGAAGGAGGTCAGTCTGGCAGGGCACATGGAGTAGGTCAGAGAGAGAAAGAGAGACCAGGAGGAGAGGAAAAGATATTCCTCTTGAGTACTTCGACACTGGGGAAGTCTCCAGGAATAGCTGAACTAAAAGTTCCCCCAACAGCAGCCTATAGTTGCCTTTAGAGAGTGGTGCACGCGCACACACACACACACACACGCACGCGCACGCACGCACGCAAGCACACACACACACACGGGAGGGTTCACAACAAACGCTGCAAAACAGCTTTGCCAGGTGAACGTGTAACAATCAATGAGTGTGCTTTGTTCGATGTGTTGCAATGGCTGCTCTTCTCCTTCGTCGTCCTCCTAGCTCAGCAAACAGTCAGGACCTCCTCATCGCCTTTAAGCTTGTTGTTGTTAGTGGTGGGTAAAACATTCAGAATTGTCAGAATGTGAGCGATGAATGCACACCGAATGTCAGTGTTAGAATTTTGCTCTTTATTTTTGTGGGAACAAGGGAGATGTGCTTCAGGAGTAACTACTTCACTTTCAGCAGCAACAGCAGTGAAACAGCAGACTCCACCTTAGTCTGGAGATGCTGGAGCTACATTTATTGACAATCTAGCTTCTTAAATAAAATGTAAAACACAACTGGACCGCTAACTGCTGCTGCTTCTTCACTCTGTCTCGTTCACTTTGTTTCACCACACACCGCACGCACACACACACAATTTAATATCAGCAACCAAATTTTTTCTGTAACTTTAATAGGTTCCTTAAACTGTATTAAAGCAGTTGTGAATATGAATATGATTAAATACGAGTCAACTTATGGAAAGGTTTCCTGAATAAGGATTTTTTTTCTTCTGTGTAGTAAGCACTTGAGTACCCGGAGAAAACCCATGCAGACACAGGAAGAACATGCAAACTCCACACAGAAAGGCCCTGGCCCGGGAATCGAACCCAGGACCTTCTCGCTGGACCTTCTCGGCACCACTGTGCCACACAATCCTAAATATCACACGTGAAATATTAAACAAGTTTGACATTTAGGCCATGCAGTGAGTTTCTGAGGTTGGGAGGCTGAGGGGGGCAGTTGTTAAAATGGCAAGTATCATTCCTAAACTGTTAAATACTGAAGCTTTGGGATGGTAATTCTAGCCAGCCACCAACCCAAAGCATCAGTAATTGACAGCCAAGGAGACTCAACAATGAACTATGCTACATAGTATATTTTTACAACTGGAGCTGTAAACCAAAAAAACAGATTTCTCTTTTGATTGTTGGCAAATCAGGGTTAAATTAAACCAAAACTCCTGTAGTCTGAGCCAATTTTAAGGCCTGAAAAATAGAAGGGAATCAGCCAGAGACAAGGTTAGAGTGAAGTTCAATGTTTGTATTTGGCCATTCAATCATTGTCCTTTATGTCTGGAGAATATGATGTAGGCCTGAAAGAAAAAAAATTTACATATAAATAAGCAAATTATGTTGAGACATTTATTTCCTACTAAAAGCTTTCAACTCAGTGAGTCAGTTATTTCAGTACTGTTACAAATACTAGTACAGTGCCAATTCACTTGACAGGGATTATTTTGTTCCAGGTTCCTTCTGTTTAAGATGTAGTCACATTTAATGCAGACTGTAGAGCTCCATAGAAGACAAAATAAGGGGAAATGAAGGGAGAATGAAAAAAAGGAAAAAAAACAAAACAAAAATGATCTCTTATCCCAGAAAAATCCTTAAAAACATGTCTGGATCCAGATGATAAGCCAGATAGCCACCAAAACGTAATTGATTGTTCTTTAGGCTTTTACCAACTTCTCCTGAAAATTTTATCAAACTAGAGACACAATATAACTCAAAATAGCTGGCATAAAATGTTCTTGTCATCCACTAATGGATTCATGGCCTGTACTTAAAAGACATCAAGGACATGAAAGAAATAAGACTTGAGTTATTTCCTTAAGAGATGCAATCCCATCTTTGACCATAATGCGGGTTGCAAAGACAGTGGCACTGTCAGTGTTTTGGCTCAGAAGGGCCAAAGAGGAAGACTAAAGTCTGTAACGTAAGATGAGCACAATTTTTTTTAATACCGAACACCACTCGCATCCAGACTGCACCAAATGCACAAAGAGCACATCAACAGGTCATCAGCAAAACCTGCCAAGTCTGAAGTCAATCCAACGGACAGTTTTTGCCTGTTCAGGTAGACAGACAGACAGCTGGAGAGAGATTCTTTGATTTTAAAGAAGGATACTGTTAGTGCCTAGAATTTTTTATTAAAGGAATCAGACAAAACTTCTACATTTCAAAAAATAAAAATGGCCTACATTAAAGCTGACACCAATCTCACCATACAAGCTCTTTCTGCCCTGGTCCTCCAACATAGTCTTAATTAATTCATTCTGTCTTGATATGGGTGGCCGTAAAGCTTTTATCAAAGCTGGGGTAATCTATTTTCGCTATCATTGAGCAAATATTCCATAATGACTTTTGAAAATATTGTAATTCAAGTGGTCTGAATAAAGATTTGGCTTCTGCTCCTCTTCTAGGCTATGTATTAAGATTTTACTAAAATCAACCCTGTGACAGTATTTTTTGGCCAATCACGGGTCATTTGAGACAGGGTGCTCCTAATGGCTGTCCTAGATACGTGTGCCTGACCCTATCAATGGTGAAACACCAATACAATGGTGGACATCCCAGCAGGAAAAGTTGCACTTCCAGCATTATCAACAACTGCATACATGACAAAGAGTCAACAACAGAGGGCAACATGTCAAAACAACTGTCCATAAACCCTTATAAAGGGCTCTGTGATTGTTTTAAGAGCATGGCGGAGCTACGGAGCAGACACGGGGGGGGGGGAAGTTGAGTTGCTACTTTTGGGTTCTCATGCTGGACTACCAGAAGTTTTAAAAATCGGGTTTAAGACCCAGATGCACAAGAAAAGACCACCTTCTCCTCTCCTGCTGTTGTTTCAATACAACATGTAAAGAAAGGTTACACTGGCTATTCTGAACCTGCTTGTGTATTCAGAAAAGAACATTTACTTAGCAAATGAGTCCTTAAACTCATTCGACCTGACAGTATGCACAGGAAAGGGAACATGTAGGTTCAACCTGTAAACTAATACAAAAATAGAGAACTATGAGTAAAACTAAGAGTATTGAAAAAAATCCTCAGACATCAACTGTCTGCCACATACAATGCAGTTTTGAAATCCCTCCCCAGGAAACTTAACCACAGTTCACACCTTGGCTCATGTGAAACCAGCGACTCACATGATGACCTGGGGGAGTGATTACCCACCTGATGGGGGATGGATCTGGGCCACACAGATTGGGGGCGGGGCTTTGTACCCTTTGCCCACTACCCTGAGTAAGAAGGATCCTCCACAAGGTTAAATACTGGGGACTCCCTATCAGAAATTTAGAGCTGAAGAAGCCTCTTGGATGAGAGGCGAAACGTCTTTAATGAACTACAAGAAGTCCAGTTGCCTTCAGAAGAAACACTAAGACTGCCATGACCTGGATGATTGAGAATCTTCATAGATGTCTATCTGTAATTATTCACCATTTCATTCATTAAATTCATAATTTCTTGTGCTGAGTGAGCTTGAGAATATACTGCTGCAACAATATTGCTTTTTATTTTAACATATACGGAAAACATTTCATCCAAGGAACAGTGTGAAACATTTAAAGTTGCCATTTGCATTACCGGCTCAACCCTTTATTTTTTCAAGCACTAGAAAAAACACAATATAAAAAAATGTCATCACTATCAATAATTTGACCCAAATCCAGGATGGTTGGGTAAATAAATAGATGAATAAATTAATATTTGGCTGAACATTTGAAACAGTGCCTCCTGAAAAGGGAGCTCATAAAAAAGGTCATAATTAAATGCATAATTTGAAAGGAATATGTCACTGAAAATAAAGACAGTAGTTTCTTGATTTCCTTCCTACAATGTCTACTTTCTTATATATGGAGTATATATGGAGTATCTTTCTCACTAGCCCTTTTTAGAGAGTTGTTGAAGGCAGTGCAGGTAGTCACGGCACCAAATTTTTGTCCCTGTAAATGTAATGAGCTGGGGAGGTTGTAACTCTTTAACAAGTCCAACCTACAACCAGGATTTTTTCTATGCAGCTAGCAGCAGTTAGCAGCTGAATCAAAGAAAAACAACAACTGGACATGTTTATAAATTATTGAGGTGACATGAGGACTAGGAGCTACTTACTTTCTGAGCAGAGGGTGAGAGAGTTTATGCACTGATATTCCATTGTTTATAAACTCTTGCGTGTAAAACTTCACATTCATTCAGATGCTGCTTTGATTCTTGTAATGTCTCTTTTAACTGCAGAACAACAGCTTGCTATATAAAAGACTGTGGGTCGACTTGAGCACTTTTGAGTAAATAAACAAACACTGTGAAGAGGGATCTTCAATACTGTGATATTGCACAATCTGTGTTAAAAGGGCAGTCTCTGTCTTGCTCCATTATATGTCTCACAGCAGGGTGCCCCTGCCCTGACTGGGAGGTGAATAAAAAGGACCAAATAAAACAAAAACAACTGACAACTCAAGCACTAAAAAGAAGCCTCGCTAGGTCTATGGTAGGGTAGGGGCGGCTCAGATGTTTGAGCGGTCGTCCAGTGATCAGAAGGCTCCAGGTTCGATCCAAGACCCTGCAGTCTACATGTCGAGGTGTCCTTGAGCAAGACACTGATGCTGCGCCATCAGTGTATGAATGTGTGAATGGTTAAAGGTCCTGATGAGCAGGTGGCACGCTGTGAGGTAGTATCTGCCACAAGTGTATGAATGTGTGTGTGAATGGGTGAATGCAATACCTGTGGTGTAAAGCGCTATGAGTGGTCAACAATGACTACAAAAGCGCTAAATACAAATACATAAATACATGACATTTACAGGACATTTGCACTACAAAAGCACAGCCAGGTGAGCTATAAAAAAGTAGTAATAACTACTACTAATAACTATGCTCAGTCGCTTGAGAGTGACGCCCCCTGCAGAAAGAGGGCTGCCGTCCACAAATCAACCATCCATGACTACCCGTGTCAGAAAAAGTAAAAGTAAGTAAAGTGTATTAGAACAGCTTGATGGCATTTGTCCAGGCTGAGTATACGTTCCCATCAAAACAGACAAGTAATGTGCCACTGGAAAAACTGGATGATGATAATGCAGCATTGTCTGAGTGTTGAGATACTGAGATACTTTGTGGGCAGCACTTACAACTGTACAAAAATATTAGAATATTTATCAAATAGTTCAGGGGGGAAATTGAATTGCATTTGTGCTTGAAGGTGTCCGTGAAGGTTCGCAGTCATCGCGGTCAACTTAATCTTGGAGTGTTTAATAGGAAGCAACTGGACTTCTTATCTTGTTTGAAGACATTTCGCTCTCATCCGAAAGGCTCCTTCAGTTCTGAGGGTAACTGCGGGAAACCCAGGTATTTAACCCAGAGCGGACGTGATTGAAAACAACCGCCTGGCTAGGCATCATGTGAGTCGTTAATGTCACATGAGCCCAGGTGTGAATCACTCAAGAGTGTTTGCCCCTCACCCCTGGTTTCATGTGACACCTTAGGATCACATGACCCCAGGTGTGTATGAGGGTTAAACCGCCTGGGGAGGGCTCCCAAAACAGCATTGTAAGTTGCAGACAAGTGGTGTCTTAGTCCACCACCGCTGTTTAGAAAAGGTTTCTCCAAGTCGACATAGATGGCCTCTTTTACTCCTCTTTCAAACCATCTGTCTTCTCTGTCCAGAACGTGGACATTGGAGTCCTCAAAGGAGTGAACTTTTTCCTTAAGATGCAGATGTTCAGCTGAGTCCTGTCCCGATGGGGTGGCTCTCCTGTGTTGTGCCATGCGTCTGTGGAGGTGCGTTTGGTTTCCCCTATATAAAGTTCAGAGCACTCCTCTGTGCATTGAACGGCATACACAACATTACTGAAAATATGCCTGGGTGTTTTGTCCTTGGGATGGACCAGTCTCTGTCTTAAGGTGTGGCCCGGTTTGGAGTTAACTCGAATTTTGTGCTTTTGGAAGATTCTTCTGAATTTTTCCGATAGATCTGCCACATATGGGATGACCACGTTCTTCCATTTTTCACTTTCTGCCTCAAGTGGTTCTTTGTGGCGCCTATTGGACAATTTTACAAAGGTCCACTTCAGTAGCCATATGTCTGGAGCGCTGTCTTGATGTGTGTCAATTCCTTCTGTTTTTTCTCTGTGCTTGAGGGAACCTTCTGGGCCCGGTTTTGTAGTGCCCGGATTACCCCCAGTTTGGGCAATCCAGGAAGGGCAAACTGGATTGTGCGGTGTCTCTTGGTAACCTCAGCATCGAGGTCTACAGGAAGCCCACACACACAGACCAGTACCTCTTGTTTGATTTCCACCACCCACTGGAGCACAAAGTGGGGGTAATCTGGGCAAAAAGGTCAGTGAGTCCTTACACACATTAAAATTTCCCAGTCCCAAAAAGGTCACAGTTATCAACAGTGGTTATGTGTGTGTCAGATAGAAAAAGGAAAGGTAGCCCAGTTAATATATTATGCATCAGCCAGGTTTGCACAGGAGCACTGCTAATTGCCCCCACCACTATTTTTTTTATGTACAGAATATGAGAGGGGAGAGCATGAGACTGAGTGAGAAGGTAGGAGGGAAGAGGGAGGTAACAAAAGACTTTAATTATATCCAAAATAATAAATTGCTATTAATGTTCCCATACCAGCTCAACTTAATTTGTCACAGGTATCTTACTGAATCAGAGGCATCCCACCTGCTTCTCCAAGCTTCACAAACACCTTAACTTGAACCTCCAGGTTTGTTAGCCTAAAATATAATAACTTGTGATAAAACTTATTCAATTTTATATTGAATATTGAATAAATTATGAAAAAATAAAAAAGGATTAAAAAACACATCAATTAAAGGTAGGCCAAATTAATACCAATGTATCCATTAATTAAAACTTAAATTGCTTCTACCATTAAACAGAGAAGAAGAGTACACAACAAATCTTAAAAGAGCTGTGGAGCTCACTTTGTCTTAGCCTTTCTCAACTGGTCAAAGTTTACGAGCTTCATTTTAAAAAACAAAACTGTGAAACTCTGGCCATGGAAATAAGGTAATTATTGTTTTTGTTATCTATTTGCATTGAACAAAGAAACAAACATCGTGTCATTTTAAGAAATACTTAAACACACTGGAAAGCATAGACAAGAAGCTTTGTAGGAAACTTAGAAGGCCGACATCCTCTGAGATAATCCTGTAGTTGTGGGATGCAGGGAAACCCAGTCTGGACTAAATGAGTGCTTGTGTACACATGTGTGTAGTTACACAAGCATCATCTTTCTCTTCTTAAAAGCTGATGGCACAGGCATGCACAGAACTCTGCTACATGAGAAGAAGAAGCATGGAGAAAAAGCATGACATCTGGCAGAAGCTCGTTATTTTATTAAAACATGCATATATTTCTACTTTTCTCATCACCTTGTGAACATCACAAAGTTTAATTATGGATGGGTGATCAGGTAAAAAAAAACAAAAGAAATTCTCTCAAGAAAGAGGTTGTTGTGTGAAATTGGTCTGTGCTCCATTCTTTCAATAGAATTTCAATAATTTAAATAATAACTTTCAATTATGTTTGTCCGAATAAAACAAGTACAGGTGTAACTAGTAACATTATTGAGGGTTTCACACTGTTCAAGTTTGCATAATAACAGGACAATAAAAGCAAAGCAGTTAAATGCAATTCAACCATAACTAATTTTATCATTCACACTTGTGCTTGTCAACAGTCTTCCCTCAGAGTGACCCACTGTGCTCAGTTCTCTCTAAGCATTCCAATGTGTAGTAATTTTGATTCTAATTGCAAAGTAGATCAACTTGAGTCCAATTACATTGAATTCATGGTACTGCTGGGCTCTACCAATCACATTAGTTTGTTTATTCCCATCAAAAAAAAACAAAAAAAAAACAACAACCAAAAACTCAAATCTAACCCCTGTTGAGCAGTCGATGCAATTACAAACAAAGCTCTCAAAAAGCCACTTGATGGTTTAACAACCTTTAATGCACAGCTAATACAAGCTTTTATGCAGGAGTTCCTAAATATGGTTATAAAACACACTGATTTAATGATGTAGTAACACTGGCTGCACAAACATAAAAGAGATAAACTGTCAATTTTTTTTAGCAACAATAAGAGCAAAAATTATTCCTTCTGAGATGTATACACTCATATGTACATGCGGGAAAAAAAAAGCTGTTTTACTATTTTCAAGTAATCCATGCCACATGTGTAGCCTCCCTGAGTTTTACAGGAGCTCTATGAAAGTCTCTGAGCTCTGCCAAAGGTTGACATTAAACTACTCTAATGATAAAGCCAGATGTGGAGGAAGTCAGAAAAAAACAATAATAGAAAGGAGAGTGAAAAAAGGGAAGGAGGAATGATAGAGTAACGGTAAACTATAAACATAAACTGATGCCGCTGTCAGGCAAAAATAATCCATGGATAAGCTGCCTGTCCTTGCACACACAGGAGCTTCTGCTTGCATTTTGTCAGATATATCAGATTTATATTCAGCAACCACTGAATAGGCTTGTAACTTGATGAAATTTTCCACCACAAGTAACTTTTACCCACATGTGGTGGGTTGGCAATTGACAATAACTTTAACTCCAGGCGATGAATAATTACTATCCCCATGTTTTTGTTCCATTTAACTCAAATACTTACTGTACATGAATTATTATGCAGCCCTAAACAGTGTTAAAAATTACATGCTGGAGCATACACCCAAAATGATTAGTCCATTTCTATCATCAATGCAAGCTAAAATAGAAAAAAATATCAAACATATGCTGATGTTAGCTTCTTAACTGTGAGGAGATGTTGCTTTTACTCAACATATATTTGCTGAATACAGGAAAACTTCTTCATAATTTAGATGGAAAAACTTACATAATTTGGCGAAATGTGATGGCACTGAACAAACTGTGAAGGGTGGGAGAAAAGGAGATGGGGAAGGAGATTGCGTAGAAACGATGTCCTTAGTCTGGAAGAGCTAAGATCTGCCATCATTAACGGCCAATCAAACCTCTCTTCCTTTTGGTCAAACGGCTCAATTGGCTCTTCTGATGATAAACAACACTTGAAACAAAGCAAATAAATGCCAAAAAAGTAAGTGCTCCCTCCCTCACCCCTCCTCCACTCTTCCCTGAACTCCTCCATTTCCCTGTCATCCATGCTCAACTCCCATTTAATGTTCTGCAAATGAAGCGGATTTATTAATGTGTAATTAAGTAATAATCATCGCTACATAATGCATGAGAGACTCTAGGGGCTAAGAGCTGAGAGGGAGAGTGGTAGAGAGGTAGAGATAGGATAGTGAGGCTGCCAGAGCAGACAGAGAAGGAGATTTTTGCTGCCTCACTAAAGACACACATTAAAAATGGATTAATCCACTGAAATAATATTTTGATAAGAGAGAAGCTGTGTTTTATCATTTCTTTCCCCTCTTTGCTCACCCCTCCATTCCTCTCACCCCATCAGCTAGTTTCATGGCCCATCATGGCAGCATTAGTCCATGTTCAATTAACAGACTGCAATTAGTCGAGTCCCAACACTGTTAACAAGGCCTTATCGCTTTAAAGGCTAGACTGGTCAAGGGAATCTGTGAGTGGTAAAACCCGGAGAGGAGCAGTACTATGATGACTACTGCTGTTTCTTATGGCTGCTTTGGTCGTATCAAAAAACATAACTTAACACTAGAAATTGTATATTGTGATTTGAAAAATACTAATAGGTACCAAACACGTATTGATATACTTTTTCAGCCATCAGTTGGTTACATTTGCTTTAGCATGCTATAAATGTTACCCTCGGCAAACAGGGAAAAGCAAAAGCTTTCCGGCGATACAGCACTTGCTGACAGCAACACATACCAAGTTATTACATCCGCCCCAGAGGTTATGTCTTTGCTCGCATTTGTTATTTGATTTATTTGTCAGTTTAATTGGTAACCTGATAACTCAAAAAGTTACAGATGGATCTTGAGGGAATTTTCAGAGGAGGTGAAAATGGCCAATCAATATCACAAATTGATTAGATTTTGGTTGTGATCCAGATCATCCTCTCCATCCAGGATTTTTCTATGGATTTTTAACGCATAGCGGATGGGGTAATTTTAAGTTTTTCCTGTGAAGTAACTAATAAAGCTAAAGACTTGCAACTAGGGTTGGGCATCATTTGAATTTTAGCAATTCTGATTCTAATTCTATCTTTCGATTCCAGTTCTAAATGAGTCTCGCTTCTGATTCTCTGAGGATCGGGATCAAAAAATGTCACATGCTTATTTCACAGAAAAAATACAGATATTCTGGAAACCCTTCCGGACAAACCTATTAAAGTCACAGATATGGCTTATTTTGGTTGCTGTTTTTTAAATTTTATGTTCAATCTTAATATGATGGGTTTTTTGTTCACTATTACAATAATACAATGTGGCTCCTTTAACAACAAGTTGACAGTATGACGCATGTGGTGAAACAAAGTTAGTGAGACAGAGTGAAGAGGCAGAAGCAGTTAACAGTTCAGCAGTGTTTTAAATGTTTTTTTAAGAAGCTAAGTTGACACTAAATGAAGCTCCAGCTTCTTCAGACCAAGGTGGAGTCTGCTGTTTCACTGCTACAGCTGCTGAGAGTGAAGGAGTTATTCCTGAAGCACATTTCCCCAGTTTGAGCACAGGCACAGAGGACGAAAGGGATAACATGGATACTCAGTCTGCACGCATCACCACATTCTGACACACAGGAGAAAATCATCATTCAGAATGACTGTCCACCACCAACATTTTAGTCTCGTCTCATTAATGAAAGCTTAAATGTGACGAGGAGGTGCTGACTGTTAACTGAGCCGGGAGGATGATGGAGGAGGAGAGAAGCCAAAGAAATATGTCAAACACGTCGCACTCATTCATTGCTACAGTGTGCACCTGGCAAAGGTGTTTTGCCACAATTGTTGTGCACACTTCCTTGCACAAAATACATGAGTGTCAGGTATTGCACTGTGACGAGTCCAGCTCGACATCCTTTTAATGAGCATCTACAGTCATGACAACAGCTCTAATTTTACCCAGACTCACGTTGTGTGCAATGTTAATTTAAGAATAATTTGGTGGAACCAAAATTAAAGTTTCTTGATGATTTGAATCGAATCAAAACTTTGATACCAAACCCTAACCCTGCAACTAACATCAATACGAAGCTGAGTCTAGTGTCCTCCACTAGAATAATTATAAGAAAAGCATTGCGCTGTGAATAAAATTTGCCGATCTACTGACATGGACGGCAACAGTTTTGCTTTGACAAAGGTCTGCACTTCCCAAGTGCTATCTAGTCTGGATTTAAAGTCGGTTGGAACTGGTCAAAAACCTCTGGAATAACCACAATGAAGAATCTCGGTGTCAGAGTAAAATATATCACCTGTCCATTATCTCCCTTCTACCAGAAAAACTGGGACAAAACTGAAGTGACAATAAAAGACCTCTACATCAACTTTCAGCTACAAATCTTTTCAAGAAATACAAACAACAACAAAAACACACACATACACAAATCCTTTCCAAGCCATGGCCGCTCTGAGTCAGTGCATACCTAAAGCAGGAGATGGATAAAGTGGGCTTTGTTTTTGTTTTGGCATGCCCGGCTGGCCAGTAAATCTGTAAGACAGCCAGCCAGTCAGAGTTGGGTGAGCAGGTGAACAACAGAAGAACATGAAAACACAGATAATCCCCCGGTGATGCTCACCTGCTGTGAGCCACTGCACTGCCCCCAAACACCCCTCCTCTTTACTTTTCAACCCTTCTTCCTCCTCCATCTCCCTCGCTTCTCCATCTTCCCCCATTGCCAGGTCTTGCCAGTGGGGCAAGGTGTGGAGGGTAGATAGCAACATGCATGAAAACACACTGATGCATGACTGGACATACACTACACACATGGTTCTTAAACTCCAGCTAGACTACAAGGACCGTGTTACCTTTGCTGCGCACACACACAAACCGGCACACACACAGTGGAGTGGTGGACGTCCACCTCGGCTCTGCTTCGCACAGCTGCCCGACTAAAGCTAAGCTCTGGTTATCCAGGCAGCTGAGACATAGCGGCCTTAGTGACAGACACAAACACACACAAACGTAGACAGAGAGACCCAAAAAGTGTGCACATCTATAATGGATACAAAAACAAAGGCAAGAATGTAGATCTAACAAACATCAGCATGAACCCACACGCTGACAGAGGCAGTGGACTGATTCACTGGACACTTACCTATGTTGTTTGTGTATACAGTATTTGGCATGAGTCTGCCATATATTACTCAAGAAAATAACTGTAATATCATTAAAACAAAATTAGTTATCAAGGCAATATTCTGACTTAACATACTGTTTTGGCCAGCAGCAACCAGTGAAAGTAAGATTGCAAATAAAAGATATGCAACAATCTAAGTTGATGATTAGGATTTACAAGAAGACTAAAAACATTACGTGGTAATACATCACACTTTTTCTCCATCTCAAGCAGAAGCAAACAGTTAAAAACACAAAACAACAAAAATACAGCAAAGAAGAGCTTAAAATTTGTTATGTATTCTAAAACAAATATCTTATTTCTCTACTGTGTCATATCACTGCAATTATCATTACCTAGAGAATTCCTAGAAATGCTGAGAAATTATTTTAAGGAAAACTACCCATTTATGATTTTTACTTGAGCTTTTCTGGCTATTTTAATGCTTCTTGATAATATCTAATAGCACAACAAACGATCAGACAGCAACTACAACAGGTTGTATTACAAAGATCAAGATTCTGTTTTTAACTATAACTATCATCCAAATTCTTTTTCCAAATGGCATGATATTTGTGATTTGTGACGATGATTGGTTTCATATTGATTCAGACCAAAATAAATATGGGCTGTGTGTATCAACAGAAGACATAAAGTAGATTCCCTAACAAGACTATGGATTCAGGGATCTACTGCAATATGGACATACTTATCCATTTCTCAATGACATCCCTTTTAAGCTGCAAGTGCAAAAAACTGAAAAACAACTGTTATTAATTTTATCAATTCTCCTGCACATCTTGCCTACAGTGAAGGATATGAGATCCATATATATTTCACACAGAAAGTAGCTTTACACTTACTTCCAGAGCTGTGTGTGCATGACAGGTAAGTTAGTTCTCGCATCATATTCATTTGACAAAATGAATCCAACCCGACTTCTGATGAAAAAGGCACAACATGAGAACCACAGGAGAGGCTTTAAGACTCAATGCTAATCAAACTAAACAGCCAGTCTAAACTACTCTCAGGAACTATGTGTGGTTTCCAGACGGTCACAAAAAGGGAAAGCCTGGTGGAGGATATGGGGGAGGGGGTGGCTATCACATGGTCAGCCCTTCCCGTTGCCCATCTGGGTCCCATAAAGAAAACATGTAGACCAAGGCCACCACATGCCCTCATGCATGATGCCTACTCACCCATGCACAGCAATGAATACTTTTTTATGGTAATGGGAGAAACTGAGGCTTCCTTTGCTTAAAAAAAAAAAAAAGCTGTGTTTTTCGCACCCTGTAAATTTCGACTTCTCTTTAAGAAAGCCAAGAAATAATAAATTGTAAATTCCAAAGTTGATCCATACATGTCCAACCTTGCAACATATATATTTAAAGCAGTAAATTAGGCCCAAAAATCTAAGAGAAGGTCAAATATTCACAGAAGTATTTTAAAATCTAAGATTAAACGTTCATGACAAATTGTCCACCTCCTGCTGGGGAGAATTTCAACATTTTGAGAGAAAAAAATGTTCTAGCTTTGTGTTTGAGTGAGAAGAAACCTGAGTGGCAAAGATATTTGGGGGTTGAGTGACTTGATTTGGGGTCAAACAGTCAAATTTACAACAACAAAGCAGCAGTGAGATACAGTACATCCCAACATGGGAATAATCCAGATTACACAGGCCCATTAATCAAGTGAATTAAAACAAATTGATCCTAAAGAACAACCAACGCTGTCAGAAAAACAATACGCCAGTGGATCATCTGTCCGGTTGTGACAGACAGTGTGGCAGCTAATTGAAAAAAAATAAATCTGAGGAGGCAGCAGATAGAGGAATTATAGCTCTTTGAATTCTTATTTCTGACAATGCTGTGAACGTTGGAAAGAATTATTAGACTGTAAAATTATCCATTTATTTACATTATTTCAACATGGTTGTTCCATTTTCAAACAATGAGCTATCGTCAACCTGTAAAAGTCACCCAACACACTATTGGTTAGAGTAAGAGACATTGATTTATGTTGTAAAACAATACACAGACTGCGTGCAACAGTTTGGGGAAAGACATAAACAAAAATTAGCTAAGAGACACAAGAGTTGGGAATGAAATGTTGGTCCTGTTTGTTGGGCTCCCAAGTTAAGCGTCAAAATAAACAGTTCCTTACCTTTAACGGAGCGTGGTTTGGCCTGTTTTCGTCTGGACATCACTGGCTTTGAACAGTTTTTATAATTTCGTTTAAATCTCTAATTGTTTCTTTGCGTTCCGTGTTTTCAGCTAACCATGCAGCGGACACAGCCAGGTTATCTTTCCTCCACCTCCTCCTCCACTTCGCTGCTGCTTCTTCGCCTGTTGCAATGCGGCAACTTCAGTCTCAAACGGCCGTCAGTCCGGTGACAACAAACCAAACACACTCGGAGCGGAGCGGAGAGGTAATACTTGGCCCCTCGGACGAGTTTTCGTTCGTAAGCGGGCGCTTAGAGCTGGCGCGACCTGTAGAATAAAGGCAGAAAACTTCTTCTAGGTATTCCCCCTTCCTCTTCGCAACAGCGTGCCGCGCAGCCAATAGCCTGCTTGTGTTGTCTCTTATTTCGTCCAGGCACGCGTTTTGCTGTCTCGGGTGTGCTCGTGCGGCTCTGAGTAGATCCAGCAGTAGCGGCGCGGGGCGCGAGCTGCCAGCCACGCGCGCTGCAGACACTTGAGCAGCTCCAACGCGGTGTTCCGGAAGTGTCACTTGCGATGTCCGAATGCGAGGTGGCGGCGCCACGGCGGTACGTGACGGTCTGGGTGATGAAAAGCGACCGAGAATGTTCTGGCAAATTGCTTTTAAAGCGCGATGCGTGGCTGCTTCCCTGCGCTCGTCGCGGCGGCGTCGTCGAGGTTATGTAATTTATCGCAACTGTTCAAGTTTGTTTTGCTTCTCTCTTTCCTCCACAAAAGCGGCACTGACCCGAACCGACCAGCCTCCTGTGCGCCGTCCTGCTATTCTACACTGGGCAAGGGTGGTGGTGGTCTGGTGGCATGGACATTGCCCTTTTCCCCTGCATCGCCACCCCAAGGGGAATGTAGCTTTTGTCCACGCTTTTTTTTTTCTTTTCTTTTTTTGTTAATATTTCTCAGTGCCTTGCTATTCGTCAATCAATAACAGCCCAATGTTTGTAGCAGTCTAACCCGTCGCTAGCCTCTATCTCCCTGCTTTTTCTTTGTCCTGACTCTGGCTACCAGTTTCCCTCCTCCTCCTCTGCCTGCCTCTGCTGGCGGGGCTGCGGCGCAGACACACATAATAAAGCCAAGGCAGCAGTGCTTGGCTGGAAATGTAGCCGCGTCCCAGCAGGGGGATGTGAGAGAAGGGTCCCGGCGGGGGAGCGCTCTGATCCCGCAGGGAGCAGCTCGGCACAGCCCGCGTTGACTGAGGCAGAGAGGCAGGAGAGAGGCAGGCTGGGCTGCCGGAGACAGAGAGATGGGAGATAGACAGGAGAGTTAGGCAACAGCGCCTAGCTGTGGCCGACCAGGACAACTACAATTGGGACTCTGAGAATACAGAGAAACGAGGCAGAAGGAAAATATGGAATTGGATTAAAGATGGATGGGGAAGAAGCTCTAAAGACGAATGTTTTTTTCTTTAAGTTTGAAAAACAAATTAAGAGTTGTTGAAAAGCATAAGTGATGAAATGATTATGTCACCTTGTGCCTAGGTATCCATTTATGAACACTGCTCAGCAGCGGAGGGCAGTGCTATCAGCCAGCAGTGTCACAGCATGTCACTCTCAAGTTTCAGTAGCATTGACAGTGTTTTAGGTACAGTTAGATGTGCAAAACTGCCCCGAACAACCAATGTTGAACCATTGGTGAGCAACCAATGATTATTTCAGCCACTGCAAGCTGTAACAACAAGTATGTATTTTAACGCTAGTTTTGTGGGCTAGACACTATGTGCTTAAGAAAGTCCGAATTTTGAAAACAAAACAAGTAGTACACATAATGAGCAGGTAGAAATATTAACTCTATTAATTCAACTATCACAGTTACAGCTGTGTTACAGTTGAGTTAAAGTCATTATAATGTAATTTTTGGATAGCTCTTCAGAATATTTTTACGCAATTGATGTCAATTGAAATTTATATGGAGAGCACGTGTAATATTGTTAGCTTTGGCCAACGAGGAGTATCTAGATGTCCGCCAATGTTAGCTAACTTAAATGGGTAATCAAAGATTGCTGATGAAAATCAAGTTTCTGACAATTTTTGACACGTCCACGTGTTATTTGTTTGTTTTACGACACACATAATGGAAAAACTAAAAGCATTCAATATCACGTCTGAGGATTTGTGCTTTCCTGCTGTAATCCACCAATGACACTCATCAACAATTACAGCCCAGGTATTCTATGTAGAAAACCAAACAAACTACTCCTGTCGACTTGCGGGGCGAGTTCATTCCTAATATAAGGAATGAACTTACCATTCTGACGCATCAACTTGTGGGGACCTTATACATTTATTTCTCCCTATCCTTCCTGGGAATCCTTGTCTGGTTCAAACATGTATGGCTGAATTACTCAAAGTTAAGAAGTTGCCACTGTGCAGTGTATAGTAAACCAGTTTAAAATATAGATGATGACAAAGCAGGTAAGGTCTGGATCTCTCCAGTTGCTGGCAAGGGGCAGTACAGTGGGCAGAGATGAGGCAGGACTAAAGTAGCACATTCATAGAGCCCCACAATCTAAATTAAGCAAAGGTGTAGAATTACATGGAGGGATTACTTTATTTTCATGAGAAAATCAGAATATGAAATAACAGAAATGAGTTTTGAAGGATCCAATCAATGGCTGGAGCTAGGGGTGGGCGATATATGGAATATTGATACTCATTTCAAGTGAGATACAGTAAATGACTATATGGCGACCATCAAGTACAAATTGTGACATCAATGTTTCAAGCCGTCGACATGAAATCACTTTGGAGGTTTTCTCTCTCTCTCCTGATACACTCTCGCAGCAGAAAAGCTTGCTCCTGTGCCCATCCAGAACTCTCTCCTGGGCACATGCGCATGTTTGTGTCAAGAGGAGCAGCCTATCTCAGCATCTTCGAACGAAGGTGGGGTCACCCTGGACAAGTCGCCAGTTCATTGCAGGGCTGACATATAGAGACAAACAAACATCCACACTCACATTCACACCTACGGGCAATTTAGAGTGACCAATTAACCTAACCCCCAGTTTTGCATGTTTTTGGAATGTGGGAGGAAGCCGGAGTACCCGGAGAGAACCCACGCATGAACTTACATAATGCCATAATTTATTTCCATTTGTTAAAAGCTTATGTGTACAATTACTTTGTTTGAAATAATTTTATTTTCCTCCCTTTTGCATACAAAAAACAAACGATAGAAACCTCATGAATAAATAATAAATAATGCAGACAAATGTTGCAAGGACAAGTGGAATCATCACACTGATGTCACTTAAAAGTAAATAAGTGACATCAAAAATGTTTAATTGGACATTTATCAAGTGTTTTAGTGGAGATTTTAAAATATTGCAAGATATATAGTGTATTCGGAAACCAGCCACTAGGGGTCACAAACCAGTGTATTTCTAGTGCTGGTCCCAAACCTGGATAATGGTGAGGGTTGTATCAGGAAGGGAATACAGCATAAAACTGAGCCAAATCAAACATGCGAATCACAAAATAAAAATTTCATACCGGATCGTTTGGGCCCCAGGTTAACAATGACCGGCACTCGTGCTGTGGACAAACGGTACCAGTGGCAATCGGGCTACAGT
>KV751352.1:6872657-6901354 GCA_001698575.1 Mola mola
CCCGCCCCTCACCCTTGGTTCCGAACCCTCACCCTCACCCTTGGTTCGGAACCAAGGGTGAGGGGCAAACACGCTCAAGTGATTCACACCCGGGCTCTTGTGACCTTAACGACTCACACGATGCCTAGCCAGACGACCGCAGACGAGGCTGTTGTTTTCTAAACACGTCCTACTTGTTGGTGATTGTCTCACCAACAAAGAGGCTGTTAGTGTCATAACACGTCCTCTTTGTTGGTGATTGTCTCACCAACAAAGGAGGCTGTTGGCTTCAAAACACATCTTCGTTGTTGGTGATTGGTGATTGTCTCTACCCACTCAGGGTTAAATACCTGGGTTTCCCACACTGAACCTCAGAACTGAAGAAGCCTTTCGGATGAGAGGCGAAACGTCTTCAAACAAGATAAGAAGTCCAGTTGTTTCCTACTAAACGCTCCGAGATGCTGAGAGTTTAGTTCTCCATATCATTAAGAACCTGCAGAATAACTGTCTGTGTTTAGTTTCTTTTTTTGTCCTTTTGTTTTTCATTCAAGCACACACACATACACATTTTCCCTCATATGACTCTATCAATGTTAGGTATCAAAGCCTGATCATCAGCGGTGAGGAGGTAGAGCAGTCTATTCTCCATACCCTCACAGAGCACTCCTGAACATTGGCCCATTGTGCTGCTCGCTTGCCTGCCACTAGTGGATATAGTTCATGTTATATTTATGTAGCCTAAAGTACACTGTCTTCCTATCCTCTCTCATCAGTATCTCACTCCTTGCCTTCCAATCTCTCTCTATCTCTCTTGGTCCTATGTTGGGTTGAACTCTTGCCAGCTCCAGTAGGTCTCCCCTCTGCAGACAACAATGTTCCATCTCATTGCCTTTGCCCTGTATATGAACAATTTTTAGGTAAAATAATTAGACACATGACTGATTTAAATACTGCAAAGCCTTTTTCCTTTGTCTTCATTTAATGTGGGCTGGTTGCACAATGCCAAAGGCGTAAAGTGCACATGTGTATGCATGTTCGTATTTATATAGCTGTATGTAAATGGTAAATGTCCTGTATTTATATAGCACTTTTCTAGTCATGTTTTTCTAGTCAAGGTTTTGCATTCACCCATTCACTCATACAAATTCATACATGGTGGTAGTGACTATCTCACAGTGTGCCACATGCTCATTAGGAGCGTTAACCATTCACACACTCATACATTGATGGCGCAGCATCAGTGTGTGCTCAAGGACACCTTGACATGTTAAATGCAGGGTCTGAGATCAAACTGGAACCTTTCGCTCACTGGAGGACCACTCTACCATCTGAGCCACTGCGTGTTCTAAAATAATTGCTATTTTTTTTTTGCAGGCAAGGTTCAGTAGTCCTGTGGTCAAAAGGATCCATGATTCTAAATGTATGTGAAATTCAATACTGTAGAATTGTGGTTTCATATGGTGTTCAAATAGATATGTGTGTATGTGTGCTTACTAGACCATTACCATATGTGTCTGTGTGTGGGCTGCATTCATTATCTGATCCAAAGAAGAGAACAAGGGTGAACATTTAGCCTGCAGTTAGTTTAACAGGAAAAAGATCGACATTATTTTTAATATTTGTTTTGAGCATTTGTTAAACCCGCTTTTCTATAAACAGTTTTACTTTCAACTGCAAGGTTTTTGTGGAGGTATTAGTATGTGTGAGACATAAGAATGCAGCCTGACTACCACAAAATAACAGCTGTGTGAAATCTCAAAAAAAAAAAAAAATTAAACATGTTAGTAATGATGGTGATGATGATGCTTACAGTGATTATCACTTTGCAATGGACATTGATATGACTTTGAGGATAATTACTATTATAATTATTGTGCATATTGTTGGTGTCATAATGGTGATGATATTGATGGTGATAATGATTGTGGTGATGATGAAGCGCAGCCTAGATGAAGGATGATGGTAATATAAGATTGTACAAAAATACATTTGTAGTAATTTTTAATTATTAATCTTTGTTCAAAAGGTAACCAACTATCGATTTTTGTCTAAATTGAACTTCTCACACCCGTAGAGCTCTTTCTTTACATTACTTTTCATTTGTCAGTGAAAAAAGCTCAATCTTTATAAATTTTGCTTAAAAGCTAATCAGACATCTTGTTTGATTTTGAGTCCAACTCTGGCATTAGTATGGTAGTCAAGGTACTCTCAGGACCCAATGCCTCTTTAAGGAGGCATGAAACAATTGATTGTTTTTCCGCATAGATCCATCAAAATTTACACTCACTTTTAAGTTTTTGCGATAAAAGTGTATGAGATCATTTGTTTTATTTTCAAATATTTACTGGTACCAACTGAAAAACAAAAAACAATTGAGATTCAACAGACAAAACAAGTGTTAAATTGTTAAAAGCATATTGAAAGAGAAGAAAAGTTACGAGAGTAAAACTAAAAGCTCTAAGAACCTAAATGGCTAAAATTTATTTAAAAAAGCAAGAAGACACATAAAAAAACAATAAAAGTGAAAGACACTAATTTTTGGATTCATCTCCCAGCTGAAACTACGACAGATGGACAGAGCAGACCGATGTCTCTACCGGTAAAAGTGGTATGATGAGGCTAGCTGGTTAGCACAGTGGTGAACATTTCTGCAACACAATGCATTGTCTTTTACACTGCTGTTTCTTTACTCTCAGTTTTTAAATCTTAGTTAACTTTTTGAAAGTTTTAAATCACAATCATGGCGACACCTTTAAGTCCCCATGTCAAATATTCCTGCTTTAATTAAACATGCAGTATGTGATTAAGGTCCCAGTAATGTGATCTTCGGAGCTGATCATTTATATTTTTTGGGAGTTTGGCGGCTTTAACCGTCAATACATTTACTTAAAGAAAATATATGCTAGAATGGAGGTTAATTAGTTTCGTTAACCGTAGGAGAACTCATGTTTACTTCTGTATCTCTGTCTGTAATGTCATAGTGTTGTTTATCAAATTATAGCACTTGCAATTAATCAAAGAACAAAAGGCCACATGTCATATGCAAATGTCTTTTGAGACTGAGACATCATCAACCCATATGTGAGTGCATACAAACACACACACACACACACACACACGCACACGCACACGCACACGCACACAGCAGTGCATTTTTAAAAGTCATCAAATCTTCCTCCCCTGCTGCCACACCTCAAACTGGCACAACAAAAAACACACTCACTCCATGATCTGTACGCTAGTGCCAGATACACATTCTAACAGGCAAACATGTTGATAATTACAGCCTTGCTATTGGAGGGTGTTATGACAACAATTTACACCCTAATGTCTGTATGCATGTGTGTGTGTATGAATGTGAGTGATACGAGGAAAGATGGCTGCCATTTGTGTGTGTGCAAGACTTCACAAGACGCTGTTGGTTAGGAGCTGTGTGTGCATTCCATTAACTCTACCATGCAAGCCTGGCACACACACACACACAAACACCAAAAGTTCTATGTAACAATAAAACAGTTTCCCAGTTTGATGAAGTTCCTGCCAATTCTGACACTACGGCAACAGGAATAGTTGAAGTGACAGATTCTGATTGATATCCAGTAGGGAGCAGAGGAAGTTGGAAGAGAGGTGTGGAGGATGGTAGTTAGGGGCAAAAAAGGGGCTGGGGTGAACAGGTTAAAGGAGCTGTAATGACAGGAAACATTACAAAGGTTGGTGGGGCAGCTGGACCATGTAGAGAATAATGGAGAAGTGAGGCATTGCTTAATTGTGGATTTTTAATCTGTTCTTCCTTTTATAAAGTTTTAATGGGAGCTTTTTGGGTGAGCTTGAGGATAGACTTGAGAGAAAATTTGTTGAACTGGTTAAGTGATAGTCACTCTAATTTTCAATGCTGACTGATGCTTATGTTTTCTAACATTCAAACACTGTTTTCAAAACCCCCAAAATCTAACCTTTGAAGACGGAAATTGATTCTGTCAGCTGTCCTATAAATTAGTGGTGTAATGCATCAAGTGCAGAGTAATTGATGGTGGCATCAACACATGAGAAAGGTGTAGATATTTACAAAATTCCTACTATTATTTATTCCTGAGCTACAGAAAGGGCCAAATAGCAATGTTTATGTTTATAATGATGAAGAGCATCTCTAGCAAAACTAACTCTACCGACTGCGGAGCCACCAAAGTTAGTCCCGCAGGAACAGTTCTGTTACAAACAAGTCATTTGGTCCAGCAATGTGCGGAGAATTATACAAGGAGATGCGTGAATCAATTCTACACATCTATGAATCTTTGAGTTTCTAGTGACCTTAGGTTGACATACAACTCTATTGATCAAGAGCAAGCTCCCCATGACCTCCAAGTAAGATTTTAAAGGTTCAGAGCTAACAAAAAGTTTGCTCCAAGCCAGTGTTTGGCTTATCAGCTTATCCTTTAGATAAAATGTTAATACTCTTGAATACGAAAGGCCAACTTAGCCACCATTTTCCACAAGTGATGCCACAAGTGTGCCACACTTGTGATCTCTTTGTGACAGAATAGAAGCAAGGTCCTGATTTTCCAAAAAGAAAATACCTTTCATGCTTCTTCCAGCAATGTCTAAATCTCTTCAGAAAAAAAGAAATCTGTCTTCACTCTCTCATCTCAACCTGCCTGCAGCAGTGAATTGCTTGATGTACAAAAATCCTCTCTAATTTGTTTAATTTTTTTAAGATTTGAGGATGAAAGAGGAGAAAAAAAGAAACCCGGCTAGAGTGTCAAATTGTTCTGGGGCAGGTCACTGAACCCCAAATTGCACCCTACGCCATGCCAACAGTGTGTGAAGGTTTTCCTAGCTCTCAACGTAGAACATTCCACCCATGTAGATGATATTCATATGAAGGGTTTCCCTTCTACTCTCAGTTCACTATTTATACCTTAATTTAAAAAAAAAAAAAAGCTCATTATGGGGGTGCAGATTAAAGTTCTGACCAAATGGAATGGTTCCAGCTGTTTAAATCACTAAAATAGATGTAGATAACCACTTTTTCTCACTGGCCTAAAAAACTATTGAGACTGGATCTTAATAGATAAATTAACACTAGTAGATATTGGGGATGAACTAGTTTATTAACTCAATATCGGTATGGGCCAATACTGACATGGTTGACTGGTATCCGCGCATCAGCATTAAAAGTGGCGTTCATCGCTCATCTGCCATGTCTCATTAAAACTGGCTACATCCGCTGTCCTAGTCCTGACTGCAGCTTCAAAGAACCCCCTTTGACTCTTCTAAGCAGAAAACCTAATAAATTAATATGACTTGTGGGGGTGGGATTTTTTATTTCTTAGACACAAAAAGGTATCAGGTAACCGATACTAATTATCGGTTATCACCCAAATTATTATATGTTAAAGTTATTTCAAATATTGGTATCAGCCCAGAATTTACATTTTAGTGCATCTTTAGTAGATATCTTTCTATCCTAACATGTCTGTGCTGCCATCTGTGATTTGGCTATTTTTTTTGTGTGTACATCAGGGTTTTTGGCAATATTCCCTTCTGGTCACATGTCGACTGAGTTGACATTTTTTCTTAACAGTTTATTTTTTCTGCATGTGTGTTACTTCACTGCACTTTAAGGAAATTAACCGCATAACTATCATTTGAATTAAAAAAGTCACAAATGATCCACAATGCAAAAATAATAGTAGCCCAGATGTCAATAGTGATGGATAACTCAAGTGAGGATCACTCTGAGAGCAGATTTTTGTATCAGTGTAAACTGAAAAGAAAACTGCATGAAGGTGAAAAAAGTCTAAATTAAAGAACATTATTAGTAATGTATTTAAATATGTTACTGGTAAAATATTTCTATTATCCGTTAAAAACATACAAACACTCCACTGATGGTTAAGTAAATAATTTCAAAGACTCTCTTTTGAAAACATTCTTGCAAGAAAAATACTTCTGTGAGATACTGTCACACACTGAATTTAAGATACTTGACCACCAACAGTATGCTGCCATTGTTCTACAGACTATCAACTCCTGCACACTCTGTGTCCAATCAGAGGGCGTTTGTGTAGGCTGGTGTAATGAGGTGGAGATAGTTGTCCATTATTTCCTGAATTGATGGGCTCCTCACAGCAGTGCATCCACAGCTGGAGGAGAGGCAGAGCTAGAGGCACCAGCAAAGAGAGAATCCCCGCCACATGCAGATACATTCACCCTCTGTTTGTTCGTATCTTCGATTCCAAAAATAATTATAAACTTTGTTTACAGAGCAGCTCTCAAAGAAGAGGTCATTGATTTTATTCAGGAAAATATATTAAATTAGTAAATGAAAGAACTGTCTGACACCAGAATGGAAATGTATTGAAACATGTATTGGGGCAGGGGGGTCTGGAGCCTATCTTAGCATCATCGGACGAATGTGGGGGTCACCCTGGACAAGTTGCCAGTTCATCACAGGGTTGACATATAGAGACAAACAACCATCCACACTCACATTCACACCTACGGGCAATTTAGAGTGACCAATTAACGTACTAACCCCCAGTTTTCATGTTTTTGGACTGTGGGAGGAAGCCGGAGGAATACCCGGAGAAAACCCATGCAGACACAGGGAGAACATGCAAACTCTGCACAGAAACGCCCTGACCTGGAATCAAACCCAGGAGCTTCTTGCTGTGAGACAACAGTGCTAACCACTGCACCACTGTGCCGCCTTTTTTCTAATATAAATGTATTAAATGTTTTCAGCATTTTTGATTTTGCAAATTTTATCAGGAAGCTCTTTACAATCACCATAGTTAGAACTCAACACTAAACTGAACTAAATGTAAGCAGCTTTCAGACTTTGAGTTAAAAATAAAGTTTTTCAGTTTTTCTTTAAAATATTTTTAAAATCTTTACAAACAAGTCTAAACTAGTAAGAAATTAAAAAGTTTGGTCAGACTGTATATAGGTTTTAATTAAATCTAATTTATTTTATTTTTATGTAGATGATTTAACAGATTTCGACTTAGATTGCTGGTTTCTAAATATATTTAGCAAATACCTAACAAATTCTGAATGGTGACTCAGCTTCATATTACATGTGCAAATTAATTTATCTTTATTTCCCCCAACAGCTATTGATGCCTGGGTGATGCATCATATATTCAGACAACAGATGAATTACAGACAAAATATAAAGGTTGGGTAAAACCAATAATCATCATGCAGATTGGTTAAAAAACCCCAAAAAACCCCCCAAAAAACAATAACAATAACAAATGAAAATATAGTATAGTATATAGTATTTCTTTATTTACATAGAAAACAAACAAAACACGTACCCATTTTCATTAACTAAAAATGCCAGATAAACACCTGAATACCTTTATGGCATTATAAGAGGTCAATTTGTTCTATATTATTGTGTAAAATAAAGCCGATTTCAAACTGATAAATACTTTATTTGTGCCCATTGTGGTGATTTTTGTATGTTTGTTTTTAAGAAATCTGATTTTTATTTGCTGCTGTATATTTACATTATTCATATTTGTATTTTGGGGGGAAACTTTTTTGGGGATGCTACAGTGCTAACCACTGCACCGTGCACGCACACACACACATGCTCAACAACACTCGGTAAAACTCTGTCTTACATTACTTTTAACAAAACGTAATCATTCTCTAACCACTCAGAAATATATCACAAACTTATCTCTACCATTTACAGTGCAAATGTACCAGTAACATACCTGAAAAAAGGTGAGAAATAATCACGAGAGTGATGCAGTCTTTTCCAAATGAGAGCATTTACTCAAGTAGCAAAACAATATTTACAATACTGAAAGAGATTACATAGCATCTGACATTAACAAGATACAGTATTTTCCCTGAGACATATATCTTATTTTATCTAGTGTTACTGGCAAATAATTACTAGCATTAGCTCAAAAACTTCAGTAAACTCTCACAAATAATCATAAAACAATCTTAATAAACTATATACAACACTGTGCAAAATACATTTACAATATATGCACCTGTAGACTTGTAAACAATAGAAACACTAGACGTCCATCCATCTTCTACCGCTTATCCTGTTAGGGGTCGCGGGGGGGGCTGGAGCCTATCTCAGCATCTTGGGGCGAAGGCAGGGTACACCCTGGAGAAGTCGCCAGTTCATCGCAGGGCTGACATATAGAGACAAACAACTATCCAAACTCACATTCACACATAATTTAGAAGGACCAATTAACCATTTTACATTGTCATTTAAATGAATGTATGTTCCTGTTAGAACTTTTAAACAGGCTAAATGTATTTTCAGCAGCCATCTTTTGAGTCAAGTGGATTGGTGGTTTTCGTCCCCATCTAGTGGCCAAATTGAAGTACTGACTTCCTTTGGATGAGGACAGTGGCATGAGTTTTATCATAAAATGTTTGTGTGTGTGAGTGAGTGTTGTTTCATGGACAGCTCAAATGAGACAGGGAAGTGAGGAGAGACAGCAGACTGCCGCAAATGACCAAGGCTGGAATCACACCAAGGAAGTTGGCCCATAGCATTGACAACCATCAACTGTTACCCAACTGGTGAGCGAACAAACAATTCAGAGTCACATTTGTAGTCGAACACTATGGGAAGACATTAAGCAGTGTATATCACAATTTAACATTGGAATTTAGGTTTTCAATTAAAATATATAACTTCTAAATGTCATTATTATACCAGGCAATAAAGAAAGTCCATTAAAATGCATTCATTGTGGAATAGTAATATAAAAAGAATGATGCATAATTTGGGGCATGTTATTTAAGATATTTTTCCCAGGGAAACATGTGCAACACAAAATTAGAAAACAAGTTAGAATAGTATGAAAAGGCATTGATGGTATTTGCTGTGCAGAGGAGAAAAAAAAAAAAAAAGTTTTTGCTTTATTTGTCCAGAAAGTATTATTTCCATTGTCAATTTAATGTGTTTTGGTTTTCTTGGCAATGCTTAAAACTGCAAGGAGCATGTAAGACTTATTTTTTCTATATCAATATTGGTGAGTTCACCCAGCAGACAAAGTGGAGGAGAGGCAGGGATGGGGTATCCTAAACACGTTGTTAGGTCTTCACAATCCCTTTGTCAAAAATTGCTGGCAGGTGTACAAAGCCATTGAGCATGCAGATAACAATCTGGTGATCCACCCGTGCAGACTGAACAGATGTTTGTGTGAGACCCGTTTTGAACATCCTTTGTCCTGTACAGTATGTTCTGTGTAGAGCCTTGTATAATATGAATTGTAAGTTGGCATTTTGCAGGTATTGTAACAAATTTGTATCAAAAAATTAGAATTGACTAATGGATAATGCTTTCTCCCATTTGGAGGTAGGAGGAGATACTGTTCTATTTTAGACAGTACTGAATTAATTTTGGAGTGTAATGTTAGAGGTGAAAGCTATTAAAAAAAAAAAAAAAATCTGTCATTGGTGATAGCTCTAAATCCAATTGGCTAAGGTTAAACCTTGCTTTAATTATAGATTTCAGGTGAAGCTATTCCAGGAAGTTGTTTTTATTGAGACCATAATAGTGCTATGAGTTCATTAAACGAGATGAAGTCATTACATTGGAGGATATGCTCTAGCTGTCTTATCCCTTTGTCATACCATGATTAAAATTTATAGATTTTTTTGTTTCGCAGGATGTCAGGATTATTCCAGATAAGAGTGCGTTTGCAAGGGATGAGGGGAGACCTATTTGTTTTAGGAAATTCCCACCAGGCTGTAAAGGAGGTGCTAATGTTAGTACTCTTGAAGCAGCTATGTTTGTCTGATAATGGGACTAATAAAGGGCAGATCCAGAATTTGGATCTCTTTACACAATGTTTGTTCAGTACCTAACCATGCTTGGACTCTGCTTGATCCATTTTAGGATATATTGTAGTCTATTTTGTGATGTACAGAATCTGGACCCACAAGTGGACACATGAAACTCAGGGGTTAAAGTACAATATAAAATTTAACAGAAACAAGAATCAAAACCGAATTGAGTAACAAAGAACACCAGGGAAGGACACGGCTGTGGTGGCTGAGCGCTCCAGTCCCGGCAGGGCTGGAACAAGAAAACAATGATTAACAAAAGGCACCAGGAAGATGCGTAGACAAAGTACAAACAAAAAAAAAAAAACAAAAAACAAAATCGCTACGAAGGCTGAGCAAAGTATTGAACAGAAAATTTCTAGTAACACCAGGAACCACAGGATCAAAGTAGCAACAAAAAGTCACAAGAGCAGAACTAGGAGTCTCGGACAAGAAGAACATGGAAACAGAGAATTCAAAGGTACAAGGACGTTGGGAGCGGTCGAGGTTTACCTTACTAGGAACAAGACATTCTGGCAACAAGCAGATCAGGATCTGAGTCTTATGTACAGCCACTGATGAGGAATCAACAGCTGCAGGTAATCAGCTCTGCACACCTGAACCGCCTTAAGTCCTGAAATGAAGTAACACAAAACCACAACACCGGAGACAGAACAAAACACAACTACCAAACTAAAAGCAGGTGGTGGTTTAGATTTTCCACAGAAATTTGGAGATGCTACAGTAATCTATCAAATTAATTATTCTGCGTGTGTTGTAAGTGGAGTGTCGGCCCTTGATAAACACACTTTGATCAGGATGTATGATGTGAGGTGTTATTTTTTCAGGTTTCTAGCCAGCGTCTTGCAGATAATTTTTAGATCTGCATTTATAAGGGATATTGGATAGCTAGATGGAAGTGCAGGGTCTTTGATTGAGAAGGAGGCTAATATTTGCATTCCACTGTGCATTCCACTTCATATTAGGAGGGAGAATTTAAGTTTCCTTAATTTCCATAAGCATTCTGTGGAATACTGGTGCGAGCTCTGGCCAGAATTCTTTGTAGAATTCTTTAGGACACCCATCTGGTCCTGGAGCTTTCCTGTTGGCCATGTGTTTCAGGCCTTTTTGAAGTTCCTCCATTGAAATACGTGACTCCAGAGCTGTTATTTGTTCCTTATTTAATTTTGGAAGGTCAACTGTGCTCAAGAACGGGTCTATGCTAGAGTTAGTTGGGTAAATCTGTGATGTCCGTGAAGGTTCTCAGTCATCCAGGTCATCTTGATCTCGGAGTGTTTTAGTAGGAAACAACTGGACTTCTTATCTTGTTTGAAGACGTTTCGCCTCTCATCCGAAAGGCTTCTTCAGTTCTGAGGTTCAGTGTGGGAAACCCAGGTATTTAACCCTGAGTGGGTAGAGACAATCACCAATCACCAACAACAAAGATGTGTTTTGAAACCAACAGCCTCCTTTGTTGGTGAGACAATCACCAACAAAGAGGACGTGTTATGAGACTAACCGCCTCTTTGTTGGTGAGACAATCACCAACAAAGAGGACGTGTTATGAGACTAACCGCCTCTTTGTTGGTGAGACAATCACCAACAAAGAGGACGTGTTATGAGACTAACCGCCTCTTTGTTGGTGAGACAATCACCAACAAAGAGGACGTGTTATGAGACTAACCGCCTCTTTGTTGGTGAGACAATCACCAACAAAGAGGACGTGTTATGAGACTAACCGCCTCTTTGTTGGTGAGACAATCACCAACAAAGAGGACGTGTTATGAGACTAACCGCCTCTTTGTTGGTGAGACAATCACCAACAAAGAGGACGTGTTATGAGACTAACCGCCTCTTTGTTGGTGAGACAATCACCAACAAAGAGGACGTGTTATGAGACTAACCGCCTCTTTGTTGGTGAGACAATCACCAACAAAGAGGACGTGTTATGAGACTAACCGCCTCTTTGTTGGTGAGACAATCACCAACAAAGAGGACGTGTTATGAGACTAACCGCCTCTTTGTTGGTGAGACAATCACCAACAAAGAGGACGTGTTATGAGACTAACCGCCTCTTTGTTGGTGAGACAATCACCAACAAAGAGGACGTGTTATGAGACTAACCGCCTCTTTGTTGGTGAGACAATCACCAACAAAGAGGACGTGTTATGAGACTAACCGCCTCTTTGTTGGTGAGACAATCACCAACAAAGAGGACGTGTTATGAGACTAACCGCCTCTTTGTTGGTGAGACAATCACCAACAAAGAGGACGTGTTATGAGACTAACCGCCTCTTTGTTGGTGAGACAATCACCAACAAAGAGGACGTGTTATGAGACTAACCGCCTCTTTGTTGGTGAGACAATCACCAACAAAGAGGACGTGTTATGAGACTAACCGCCTCTTTGTTGGTGAGACAATCACCAACAAAGAGGACGTGTTATGAGACTAACCGCCTCTTTGTTGGTGAGACAATCACCAACAAAGAGGACGTGTTATGAGACTAACCGCCTCTTTGTTGGTGAGACAATCACCAACAAAGAGGACGTGTTATGAGACTAACCGCCTCTTTGTTGGTGAGACAATCACCAACAAAGAGGACGTGTTATGAGACTAACCGCCTCTTTGTTGGTGAGACAATCACCAACAAAGAGGACGTGTTATGAGACTAACCGCCTCTTTGTTGGTGAGACAATCACCAACAAAGAGGACGTGTTATGAGACTAACCGCCTCTTTGTTGGTGAGACAATCACCAACAAAGAGGACGTGTTATGAGACTAACCGCCTCTTTGTTGGTGAGACAATCACCAACAAAGAGGACGTGTTATGAGACTAACCGCCTCTTTGTTGGTGAGACAATCACCAACAAAGAGGACGTGTTATGAGACTAACCGCCTCTTTGTTGGTGAGACAATCACCAACAAAGAGGACGTGTTATGAGACTAACCGCCTCTTTGTTGGTGAGACAATCACCAACAAAGAGGACGTGTTATGAGACTAACCGCCTCTTTGTTGGTGAGACAATCACCAACAAAGAGGACGTGTTATGAGACTAACCGCCTCTTTGTTGGTGAGACAATCACCAACAAAGAGGACGTGTTATGAGACTAACCGCCTCTTTGTTGGTGAGACAATCACCAACAAAGAGGACGTGTTATGAGACTAACCGCCTCTTTGTTGGTGAGACAATCACCAACAAAGAGGACGTGTTATGAGACTAACCGCCTCTTTGTTGGTGAGACAATCACCAACAAAGAGGACGTGTTATGAGACTAACCGCCTCTTTGTTGGTGAGACAATCACCAACAAAGAGGACGTGTTATGAGACTAACCGCCTCTTTGTTGGTGAGACAATCACCAACAAAGAGGACGTGTTATGAGACTAACCGCCTCTTTGTTGGTGAGACAATCACCAACAAAGAGGACGTGTTATGAGACTAACCGCCTCTTTGTTGGTGAGACAATCACCAACAAAGAGGACGTGTTATGAGACTAACCGCCTCTTTGTTGGTGAGACAATCACCAACAAAGAGGACGTGTTATGAGACTAACCGCCTCTTTGTTGGTGAGACAATCACCAACAAAGAGGACGTGTTATGAGACTAACCGCCTCTTTGTTGGTGAGACAATCACCAACAAAGAGGACGTGTTATGAGACTAACCGCCTCTTTGTTGGTGAGACAATCACCAACAAAGAGGACGTGTTATGAGACTAACCGCCTCTTTGTTGGTGAGACAATCACCAACAAAGAGGACGTGTTATGAGACTAACCGCCTCTTTGTTGGTGAGACAATCACCAACAAAGAGGACGTGTTATGAGACTAACCGCCTCTTTGTTGGTGAGACAATCACCAACAAAGAGGACGTGTTATGAGACTAACCGCCTCTTTGTTGGTGAGACAATCACCAACAAAGAGGACGTGTTATGAGACTAACCGCCTCTTTGTTGGTGAGACAATCACCAACAAAGAGGACGTGTTATGAGACTAACCGCCTCTTTGTTGGTGAGACAATCACCAACAAAGAGGACGTGTTATGAGACTAACCGCCTCTTTGTTGGTGAGACAATCACCAACAAAGAGGACGTGTTATGAGACTAACCGCCTCTTTGTTGGTGAGACAATCACCAACAAAGAGGACGTGTTATGAGACTAACCGCCTCTTTGTTGGTGAGACAATCACCAACAAAGAGGACGTGTTATGAGACTAACCGCCTCTTTGTTGGTGAGACAATCACCAACAAAGAGGACGTGTTATGAGACTAACCGCCTCTTTGTTGGTGAGACAATCACCAACAAAGAGGACGTGTTATGAGACTAACCGCCTCTTTGTTGGTGAGACAATCACCAACAAAGAGGACGTGTTATGAGACTAACCGCCTCTTTGTTGGTGAGACAATCACCAACAAAGAGGACGTGTTATGAGACTAACCGCCTCTTTGTTGGTGAGACAATCACCAACAAGGAGGACGTGTTTAGAAAACAACAGCCTCGTCTGCGGTCGTCTGGCTAGGCATCGTGTGAGTCGTTAAGGTCACAAGAGCCCGGGTGTGAATCACTTGAGCGTGTTTGCCCCTCACCCTTGGTTCCGTGTGATAGAGATAGACAGATAGAGGAAGATCTAGACAGATGGGCCTCCCTGCCCCTGGATCTCGGCAACAGAATTATGACAATAAAAACAAATATTTTACCTAGATTACTTACATGGAGAATGGGATAAGATGATATTCCGTTTCATCTGGAATGGCAAAGCTCCCAGGGTAAGATATAAAACTTTACAGCTGCCAAAGTACAATGGGGGGATGGGCTTGCCAAGACTCAAAGATTACTATTTAGCGGTTCAAATAAGACCACTGTTGCTCTGGTGCAATAAAGACTACTTTGCAAAATGGAAAGATGTGGAGTTATCACTGTCAGACAGGCCTATACAGAGTTCATTAGGAAACCTAACCGTGGCTAAACAATGTGATATCCAGAGCCAGGGGGTTAGATTTTCTATAGAAATCTGGTTTGGCCTGGTGAAACAACAACATTCAGAAAGAAATTCGCATTTGAATGTGGCCAATCCATGATCCAGATTTCAAGCCAGGTGATAGAGGTTTCCCTCAATGGGCGAGAAAAGGACTCTCCACATTATGTCTACTAGTCGAAAACCAGGAATTTATAGACTTCAAAACCCTATCAGATAGATATGGCCTTGCTGGGCAGGATTTCTGTAAGTACCTCCAACTCCAGCACTACTTCGATAAGAACATTAAAGGACTAATACAGGAAAATATATCAGGTATTACCAAAATGTTTATCAAAGCCTATAATACAAAACTGTCCAGTAAGATCATTGGCGAACTATATAGACATATAACTGAATTAAGAGGTCACTCAACAAACTATATTAAGGCGAAATGGGAAAAAGAATTTGGAACTGTAATTACTTCAGAAGACTGGACAAATATAATTAATACACACAAATCACCACCACAGCCTCACAACTGTGGAGAGATTTCTCCTGGAAAAATTGTATCAGATTTTTTATATCACCAAAGCAAAAGTCTAAACAGACAGGACTACAACCTACATGCCAAAGAGGATGTGGACATAGTATGGCAGATCATACACACATATTCTGGAGCTGTCCCATTCTTAAAACCTTCTGGGAAGGAGTTCAAAGTACTATGAGAGAAGTCTTGCAGTATAACTTTAACTTCACTTGTTTATCATTTTACCTGGGTAATATGGACATAGAATTACCAAAAAAAAGACTCAACCTAACAACAGCACCAACTCAAGCTAACAACAGCTACCTAATGCAAATGGAAGCTCAGTAAAGCTCATAATAATTTGCCAGTATTCATGTCCCGTGTTTTCCCAACTAAAAATTGAGTCATCCAAGAATCATTACTTCCGTTAACATTTTTCAACGTTTCCTACATCTTTATTCACTTGTGTTTATTTTTATACAACAGTTATTCACAATAGTTTGTTACGATTTATTGATTTATTTTTGTGAACTAACATGGCTTGTAGGCCATGCCCACCCACCCCAACACCTGGGACCGCACCCAGTTAATCTGGTCACCGGTTAATGGCGGCTGGTCAGTTAGCGAAGCTACTGGTTTGGTTTGCAATGTGCGAATCGTAGCCTCTAAATCACTAAGCCTCGCCTCCAACGCAGCAAATAAACTACACTTAATACACGCACCATTATCACTAAAAGAGGCAGAGGAATAACTAAACATGTGACACACTGAGCAAGAGAGAAGAGGAGAGCGAGAGGGATAAGCCACGGTGTGCGCTAAGTTCACTATCAGAGTTGGTTAGCGCGACACAGAACGGTTGTAAGACTAGCGATACAATTCACTAAAATGAGAGAGGGCTGATGGTGCTTAAGTACAAGGGTGTACACTTTTAGTAAACAGTTAAACAATTAATGTAGTTAAAAACCCTCCAGTTAGCTAACAAGGCGCTGCAAGACGACCAAACACGGACAACGAACAACGTGTATAAATGGTGAGTTCAGGATCATTTTGATACTAATGTTAACAATCTTGTTTAAACAAATGATTGCACACGTTTACAGCATTAGGTGAAAACAGCTTGACCTTTCTTTAGGATGAGAGTTTCAAGGCAGCACATGTGTATCTTAAGTCTGACAAAACCTAGGATTCACCCACATACAGAATTTGACATTGATACACAAAATTCGAGTTAACTTCAAACCGGGCCAGACCTTAAGACATAGCCTGGTCCACCCCAAGGAAAAAACACCCAGGCATAAGCTCAGTAATGTTGTGTATGCGGTTCAATGCACAGTGGAATGCTCTGATCTTTATATAGGGGAAACCAAACAGCCCCTCCACAGACGCATGGCACAACACAGGAGAGCCACCTCATCGGGACAGGACTCAGCTGTACATCTGCATCTTAAGGAGAAAGGTCACTCCTTTGAGGACTCCAATGTCCACGTTCTGGACAGAGAGGACAGATGGTTTGAAAGAGGAGTCAGCTTGACCTTTCTTTAGGATGAGAGTTTCAAGGCAGCACATGTGTATCTTAAGTCTGACAAAACCTAGGATTCACCCACATACAGAATTTGACATTGATACACAAAATTCGAGTTAACTTCAAACCGGGCCAGACCTTAAGACATAGCCTGGTCCACCCCAAGGAAAAAACACCCAGGCATAAGCTCAGTAATGTTGTGTATGCGGTTCAATGCACAGTGGAATGCTCTGATCTTTATATAGGGGAAACCAAACAGCCCCTCCACAGACGCATGGCACAACACAGGAGAGCCACCTCATCGGGACAGGACTCAGCTGTACATCTGCATCTTAAGGAGAAAGGTCACTCCTTTGAGGACTCCAATGTCCACGTTCTGGACAGAGAGGGCAGATGGTTTGAAAGAGGAGTAAAAGAGGCCATCTATGTCCACTTGGAGAAACCCTCGCTAAACAGGGGTGGTGGACTAAGACACCATTTGTCTGCAACCTACAATGCTGTCTTGGGAGCCTTCCCCAGATGGTTTAACCCTCATACACACCTGGGGCCATGTGATCCCAAGGTGTCACATGAAACCAGGGGTGAGGGGCAAACACTTTCGAGTGATTCACACCTAGGCTCATGTGACCTTAATGCTTCACATGATGCCTAGCCAGAGGATCGCCCCCCCAGGCTGGGTGTTTTCACCACATCCTCATTTTGGGTGATTGCCTCCACCCACTCTGGGTTAAATACCTGGGTTTCCCGCACTGACCCTCAGAACTGAAGAAGCCTTTCGGATGAGAGGCGAAACGTTTTCAAACAAGATAAGAAGTCCAGTTGCTTCCTACTAAACACTCCGAGATATTGATACAGAATAATGTGTGTGCTTAACTAGAGTTTCATGTAGGTTGCTGTAAGTTCACTGTACAATGAGCACACTTTGACAACCTCAGCTTACTTTGTCCCCTACTATTTCAGGCACCTTGTGAGGAGCCATCTGACCCTGTGCCTGAGAAAAGCAAAGCGACTATGTCACAAGAAAAGGTATGTTGTGTTTTGTAAAACCAAATCTGTTAAATAAGTGCATATTTTGTTCAACCACACAGCAATAGACTGGCTTTACTACAGGCCATTAACAAGCCATAAGGCCTGCTATCACTGCTATCACTTTTTAAATGTTGATGTAGTTCAGCATTTGTCCAATTGCCTATCTGCCTTTACATCCATCAAGTGCTGTTATTTAATCAGTGTTTGCAAATGCACTATTAATCTCCTAATACACACGTATTTTAGCCATTTCAAAATACGCTTGAATAGCGTATTTTGTGCTGTTACAGTCCATTTGGCTGAGGGTGTCATAAACTTGATTATGACTTTTTTTTTTTTTTAACAAAAATACGGTGCAGTTCAGGGATAAAGAACACATTGAAAGATAACATTAATGTGCTTTTTTTCTTTTAATATGGGAGATACAGCCTTCAGAATCTTTAAACTATGTCTCATAAAAAAAAGAGTTTTAAAAAAAGAAATTTAAAATCAATATAAATATATACATTTTGATGGCAAAGTTTGTTCTCCATGTCGGACACAATCTGGAACAAATTATGAGACAGTTCTTTCTTCTGAATAATATATCTTAAACAGCAAGCTTGCTGCTCTCTTATGTCTCTTTTTATTATTAAACTGACAAAAATAGAAACAATTTTACCTGTTTTATTGTTACAACTTATTTCAAACTCAGTCACTGAGCTGGTATGATGTTAGATCTCACTATTTGACAAAATTAAAGTCTTCATATTATGATGTTCATCAGTGTTTGAAGGGAAAAATGACAAGGCTGTAGCTGTTTACCATCTTTGTTACGGAACGTCCTTTTCACTTATACAGAGAAGCAAATTTTGACATACATTGAAAGCTTTTCTTTCATGACATTGTGAATAACTTAACTTGAACTTAAAGAATAAAGTTTTATTTGGTCTGTTACAGCATAGATGCAACAAAGGAGGATGGAACACTTGGACGACTAGCAAATGAAGATCACATTAATCCCAACTGCACAGTAAGAAAAGTAACTGTCAATGGAAGGCCCCACCTCTGCCTGTTTACCATATGTGAAATCTTTCCAAGGGATAATGTACAATGTCAGATAATGTACAATTACGGTGATTCTTCTTGGCCATGGCCTTTAATCAAATCAGATCAAATCAAATCAAATCAAATTTTATTTGTATAGCCCAAAATCATAATTTACACATTATTTCAATGGGCTTTGACAAACTCTGCAGATGTGACATCCTCTGCCCTTAGACCTTCGAACCAGGTGAGGAAACATTTGCTATTGTCGACAAGCTTCCATACAAGTTGAAGGAGAAGTGGAGTAAAGTTGCCTTTGACATTTAGAACAAAGGTAAAAAAAAGACCAAATTTCAGACATTAATTTTATCAGTACAAGGACTCAAGTCGAAGTTCATCCTGTTTTCCAACTTGCAAATGATAATGGTAAAGGGCAAGCCAAGTCTTCTGAAAGCCTTACAACAGAAATAAAGAGCGGGAAATCTACTTTCATCACATTATATAGTGCCAAGTCAAGATGTGCCATGCTGATAGACTCCTACCCAAAATGACTGAGTGCTATAATAAAATTAAAAGGTGCTTCAGCAAAGTATTAGTTTAAGGGTGTGCTCACTTACATAACCACATTATTTTAGATTTTTATCCCCCGCACCCCCCCAAAAAAAAAAGAAAGTTTGTTTTTCAATTCAAAGTTACGAGTTATACGTCACATTAAAGGTGGAGAAAGTTCTGAAATTATTTATTTTGGTCTCATTTTTTTTACATCACAAAAACCTGCTGTTTTAACAACAGGAGTGTGTAGACTTTTTATATCCACTGTATATAGACACACACAGACCCATATGACAAGGCCTTTCAGACTGTTTGGGGCAGAGTTTTGAGTTGAAATAGGGAGCTCCCCTTGCCATGATTTTGTACATGCACAAAGAGAGTGCCTGGACCTGGACCTGTAAGAATGACCTAATGTATGCTTTTTTTTTTTTGGTTTTATAGAAGGCAGGTGTCTCAGTTGGAGGAGGGAGATGTAGGAACTCTCCACCCAATTTACCAGGTCACCTTCCAACCATGGATTACTTTCACGGTAAAAATTGGTAAGCATTATATCATTCTCCCATAAATTTTTACAAGATGAGTAAAATTGGATCAGAAAGACTATATCTTGCGACAGTGAGATGTTTTATAAGCACCTCTGACTCTCTGTCATTCCCTTATTCCTGGCATGGAATCGTCATTTTGATTACATTTCAAATCTGCTATTATTTAAATCTGAGTTGCAAAGTTTTTCCTTTTTGGGAATGAAAAGTAACATACTGACACTGATAATGTAGGAATATTTATGTGTTGATATCTGTTGTGTGCTGCCAATGTTTAGAATGAACTGACATTTTGATTACGGTCAGCGCCAGACAAACTAACAACTATTCACAGCACACACACACACCTTAACTTGAATTTTGATTATTTTAATCACTTGTAATATAATGTACATTACATCTTTCATGACTTTTAATTTTCATCTCTTACTCCTCAATTGACATCTGAAATTTGAATTCACTAAAAGAACAGTTTTAAAAAAACATAACAGTAACATCTCTTTCCAGAAATCATGTGCCAATTACTTAAGATAATATTTTCTTTGTTTTTCATCCTGCACAAAGAACCAAATCTACTCAAGGAGTAGCAACACTGGATGAGAAAATTAATAGCTATAAGCTTAACCAGCTAGTTAGTTCACCAGCTCATTTCTTGTCCAGGAATTGATGCCTGATTTCTTGTGTGCAGTGATTTTCACCTTGACCATTCCATTTCTACATACTCCTGTTCAGTGTTGCATCGCTAGAAACCTTGCAGTGCCTTGCAAATTGATCTGTCAGTATCCATACATAATAAATCGATATAAACTTTGAACTGTGTTCTTCTCCTGGAAGGTCAACTTCATCTTCGGTGCTTACATGTTAGATGAAATTGATTAATTGCTGCTAAAACTTTGACTGATTTTTCCATTCTAATCAAACCACTGGACACCTCAGTCGTTTATAGTTTGCAATTTTTAATCTTCAAGTCATGGAATTAGCTGAAGATTAAAAAATATCTAAATATAAATATATAACTACTATTAACCATTTTTTGCTTATATTATCCTAATATTGTCTAATATTCTCCTGCATTCAGTGTTTCAATATGAAATTCAAATTTCAAATGATTTTAGTTATTAAAAGAATAACTACGTTTTGTGACAATGGTTGTTGTTTCCATGAAACACCTTAGTAAAATGTCCTCAGTGTTTGTCTTCTTTATTTAAGCTGAGAAAACTATGACATTTTGAAACATGTAGTAAATGTAAATGTGCGTATTAAAACTTTAAGCTCTCCTTCTGTGTGATATATCCCACAATATTTTTTTCTTTATTGCTTAAACCCTTTCAGGTGTCCCATGTCATGAGAAATATTTGTACCATTAACTCTTGTCCAGAATTTCAGCCAGCCTAAAGCCTCTCCAGAGAGCTTCATTCTCGTTGGTCACAACTTCAATCAGTGAACTGCAGCACCGAGCAAGGTAAATACTAAAACCAGTGTCTCTGCGCAGGATGTTGCCTTTGAAATCATACATCAGCAAAGGAATTTTAAATGTCATGGGTCAACCATGAGAATCTAGTTAGCAGTCTGTTGTAACATTGTTCAAATTCACAAAGGGATTTGGGATAATAAAATTCATGGACTAAACCGAGCCACGGAAAATAAGTATTGAGGCTGGCAGATATGGAGGACCTGAATAAACTATTTTGAATTAAGCAGACTTACTGTCATATTTTTCTAGTTATTAAGACAAATATTTTTGATCTTCCATTGACCTTGATCTTTGACCTTCAGCCACCAAAATCTAATTAACTGTTAGTGCCCTACACATTTGATGAAAGTTTAATTGAAATCGGCTGTGTGTGGGTTGTTTTTTTTTAATCTTTCTTGCCAGCCAGTGTGAAAACATCCTTGTCCAACTTTGTTGGGGGAGGTAGTAAGAATATACAGTAATGTAAGGGAGTGATTGAAACAGTAGATTCAGGGTCCTTCAAAACATCATTAACCATGAAATCACAGCCTTGATTTAAACAATTGGGACATAAGTCATAAATTGCAATTTTTTTTAACATACCCTAACGGGATAAGCGGTAGAAAATGGATGGATGGATGGATACCATACTATGCAAGAATTGTAGGCCACTATCAGATATGTTGTTTTAGCAAAGTTTTTTATTTGAGTTGCAAGCCAGCAAGGAGTAGCAACACTGGAGTGTCTGTGACTAAATTCACTCATCTTTCAAGCTATCAAGTGTATTTCTCCATATCAATATGTAAACTGTGAATACATGATTTAGAAAAGCAAAGAGCCTCAGCTTTTACAGAACAAAAATTTTTAGCTTCATTCATTTGGTTTCTAGTAACACTTGAAAGTTGGTAACCTCTCATGGCCTTGCTTAATGTAAAGTTAGGATTTTATGTCTGAATGGAACTAATTGGGACAGGAATACAGAATTTCTCATCATGTCTAGACCAAACTTTAATTATCATCTAATTCATTAATTAATTTAAAGAGAAAAAAATAGAGAGGCCCAACATTCCTGCATGGTCAACAGTGATGAGGAAAAACTTCCCTTTAAGAAGGAAACTGAAGGAGCCACAAGAGACAAAACATCACGAGAGACATGACATCAACATGACAAAGCTCAGGCTCTAGAATATCATGTGCATAAAATAACTTGCAGTGCTTCACTATTAGAACTCCAAATTCCATTTTAGATCATTTATGATTTCAGATTTATATGTTATTCACACACATATGTGCAGACCTTTTGTTGAAACTTATGTATCACTAACTGTACTGCACTTAGAAAATTACAAACTGTATGTTTGACTACTAACATTAATAAAGCAGGCAGCTTATAAGCTGGTTGATTAAACAAAATGAAATAGATGACTTTATAATTTTTTCCCTTCTGTTGTTGTGCCTCTGTGTGTTTGAAGGTTATGATGGTGGTAGCAGTGGTTCTGAGTGTGAGAGTTCTACCTTGGAAGAACAGGAGTGTCAGTTACCGCTGCTGCCTGAATTTTGGCTGATTGTTAAAATCCACCAAGACAGAGTGAATGTCTACTCCCATTCAAGGTCAGGAAATTCTCCCAACATCACAACTGATTCCTGCTATATTCTGTCTGTGGCCTGTATTAACCATTGTAGAGTAGGATGTCATTACCTAGTAGTTCACATTTTTCCGGGTCACACAGTTTGAGGGTTCTGGAAAGACATCCTGTATTCATAACTACAGTTTTTTAAAATTGTGATGTTCTTCACTTTGAAAGGACAACGTTCTCCCCTTGCAGAGAGTGTTTGTAGAAAGCATCAATGGATGAGAGTAATTACATCAAACAGCACAATTCCTTGGACATATTGTCAGAAACTTAATTGTGGCTGCTGATTAGATCCTTTACGTTTCTTAGGATTTGACATGTGTTTTCAGGTGCTTAACCAAAGGAAAGGAATGCAGTGCTGTGGAATTCGAGAAGAAGGAGGAAGATCAGGAGCTGCCTGAATACTTACATCTGCATCAAATGGTGGTCTGAAGGATAGCTGAAATCTGTAGAATAGTCAATCAGGTAGCTATTGCTGTCCTCAACAAACTATACCCATTTTTTTTTTTCAACAAATCATACAAAGCATATGTTTCAATATGTTTCACAAAATCCTAAAAATTAAGACATATTTTATTCTTGTAATACTATCAAAAGGAGTGTGGAATGCACTTATATTAAAATTTCATACTAGTGGTTATATAATAGAAGAAATAAATGATTCCCTGTTGTAAATTCTCAATGGAAAAGAATTGAAATTTGTGTTTTCAGGTATTCAAGTCCTCCCGCAGATTGCAAACTTTTTATGCAAGACATGGTTTAGTGTAAAAGTCTCTCCCTAGCCACTAACACACATACATTAACAATCCTACAACCCCAATTCTGAAAATATATTATGTGAAATGTTAATGACAACAGGATGCAGTGATTCCCAAATTTCTAACTTAAATGTAACTGAATAAAACTGAGTACATTGACAAGATATTTAATGTTCAACTTGATAAATTGTTTATTGTTTTATCTACTGTATATATTCATTTTTAATTTGGTTGCTGCAGTACGATATATGATTTCAGTTGCTCAACAGTCTGTCTGTTTTTGTAGCCACTGTTACGTTCAGTAAATGTGGACCAAAACTAGCGGAGCCTGACACAGGCGAACAGTATCCCCTCTCACCAAGCCAGGGCTCCAGCAGGCCACAAGGAGGCTATCAGCGTCTCCGTTCTCACCCAGCCAGGGCTCCCTACAGCTGCCTGCATTCAGGCTTTCAGCCTCTCCCCTCTCACTTAGCCAGGGCTCCAGCAGGCCACATGGAGGCTATCAGCGTCTCCGCTCTCACCTCGCCAGGGCTCCCTCCATTTGCCTGCATACAATCTCTCAGCTTGTCCCCTCTCACCAAGCCAGGGCTCCAGCTGCCTGCTAGGAGGCTCTCAACCTGTCCTCTCTCAACCAGCCAGGGCTCCAGCAGGCCGCACGGAGGCTATCAGTGTCTCCGCTCTCACCCAGTCGGTGCTCCCTCCAGCAGGCCGCACGGAGGCTATCACCGTCCCCTCTCTCACCCAACCAGGGCTCCAACTGCTCGCACGGAGAATCTCAGCCAGAATCTCACCCAGCCAGGGTTCCAGCAGGCCGCACAGAAGCTATCAGCGTCCCCGCTCTCACCCAGCCAGGGCTCCCTCCAACAGACTGCTGGGAGGCTTTCAGCCTCTACCCTTTCACCAAGCCAGGGCTCCAGCTGCCAGCACGGACGCGCTCAGCCTATCGTCTCTCACCCAGCCAGGGCTCCAGCTGCCCGCACGGAGGCTCTCAGCCAGGCTCTCACCCATCCAGGGCTCCATCAGCCCGCACAGAGGCTATCAGCGTCTCCCCTCTCACCCAGCCAGGGCTCCCTCTAGCAGGCCGCTGGGAGGCTTTCAAACCTCTCCCCTCTCACCAAGCCAGGGCTCCAGCAGGCCGCACGGAGGCTCTCAGCCTCTCCATTCTCACCTAGCCAGGGCTCCAGCTGCCAGCACAGACGCTCTCAGCCTGTCCTCTCTCACCCAGCCAGGGCTCCCTCTAGCAGGCCGCTGGGAGGCTTTCAAACCTCTCCCCTCTCACCAAGCCAGGGCTCCAGCTGCCAGCACGGACACTCTCAGCATGTCCACTCTCACCCAGCCAGGTCTTCAGCAGCCTGCATTCATGCTGTCAGCCTCTCCCCTCTCACCCCACCACGGCTCCATCCATCTGAAGTATATACGCTCTCATGCTGTCCACTCTGACCAAGCCAGGGCTCCAGCTGCCAGCACGGAGGCTCTCAGCCTTTCCTCTCTCACCCAGCCAGGGCTCCAGCAGGCCATACGGAGGCTCTCAACTTCTCCACTCTCACCCAGCCAGGGCTCCAGCTGCCTGCATACAGGCTCTCAAGCCTGTCCTCTGTCACCAAGCCAGGGCTGTAGCTGTACGCACGGAGGCTATCAGCGTCCTCTCTCTCACCCAACCAGGGCTCCAGCTGCCCGCATGGAGAATCTCAGCCAGAATCTCACCCAGCCAGGGTTCCAGCAGGCCGCACAGAAGCTATCAGCGTCTCCGCTCTCACCCAGCCAGGGCTCCAGCTGAACTGCATACAGGCTCTCAGCCTGTCCTCTCTCACCTAGGCAGGGCTCCAGCAGGCCGCACGGAGGCTGTCAGTGTCTCCGCTCTCACCCAGCCAGGGCTCCCTCCAGCTGCCTGCATTCAGGCTCTCAGCCTCTACCCTCTCACCCTACCAGGGCTCCCTCCTGCAGTGTGCTGGAAGGCTTTCAGGCTCTCCCCGAGCCAGCGCTCCCTCCAGCAGGCCGCTGGGAGGCTTTCGGTCTCTCCCCCCGTACCAAGCCAGGGCTCCAGCAGGCCACACGGAGGCTCTCAACTTCTCCACTCTCACCCAGCCAGGGCTCCAGCTGCCCGCACGGAGAACCTCAGCCAGAATCTCCCCCAGCCAGGGCTCCAGCTGAACTGCATACAGGCTCTCAGCCTGTCCTCTCTCACCAAGCCAGGGCTGTAGCTGTACGCACGGAGGCTATCAGGGTCCCCTCTCTCACCCAGCCAGGGCTCCAGCAGGCCACAGGGAGGCTCTCAGCTTCTCTACTCTCATGTAACCAGGGCTCCAGCAGGCCACACGGAGGCTATCAGCGTCTCCAGTGTCACCCGACCACGTGGGCAGCAGCCTGCATACAGGCTCTCATCCTCTCCCCTCTCACCCAGCCAGGGCTCCCTCCAGTAGGCCGCTGGGAGGCTTTCAACCTCTCCCCTCTCACCAAGCCAGGGCTCCAGCTGCCAGCACGGACAGTCTCAGCATGTCCACTCTCACCCAGACAGGTCTTCAGCAGCCTGCATTCATGCTGTCAGCCTCTCCCCTCTCACCCAGCCAGGGCTCCCTCAAACAGGCCACTGGGAGGCTTTCAGCCTCTACCCTCTCACACCGCCAGGGCTCCAGTAGGCCGCACAGAGGCTATCAGCCTGTCCTCTATCACCCAGCCATGTCTTCAGAAGCATGCATACATGCTCTCAGCCTCTCCCCTCTCACCCAGACTGGGCTTGAGCAGGCCTCACGGAGGCTATCATCGCTCTCCGCTCTCACCCACCCAGGGCTCCCTCCATCTGCCTACATACAGGCTCTCAGCCTGTCCTCTCTCAGTAAGCCAGGGATCCAGCAGGCCGCACGGAGGCCATCAGCCTCTCCATTCTCATATAGCGAGTGCTCCAGCAGGCTGCACGGAGGCTATCAGCATCTACACTTACACCCAACTAGGAGGGCAGCAGCCTGCATATAGGCTCACGAGGCAGGCAGGCAGGCACGGAGGCAGGCAGACAGGCACGGAGCATGTCCTCCCCACATGGACATTCCGGCCTCTCTCCTCTCCCCTCTCACCTCTGACCCCACAGACAGGCCTCCTTCTCCCGCATCGACCCTCCGGCCTCTCCCCTCTCCTCTTTCACCTCTCACCCCACAGACAGGCCTCCTTCTCCCGCATCGACCCTCCGGCCTCTCCCCTCTCCTCTTTCACCTCTCACCCCACAGACAGGCCTCCTTCTCCCGCATCGACCCTCCGGCCTCTCCCCTCTCCTCTTTCACCTCTCACCCCACAGACAGGCCTCCTTCTCCCCCACAGGCAGTTAGGCTCAGAGGCAGGCATGTAGGCACGGAGGCAGGCAGTCAGGCACAGAGGCAGGCAGGCAGGCATGGAGACAGGCAGGTATACAGGCACGCAGGCACACAGCCTGTCCTATCCGCATGGACACTCAGGCCTGTCTCCTCTCCCCTCTCACCTGTCACCCAACAGACAGGCCTCCTTCTCCCTGCATGGTCCCTCGTGCCTCTCCCCTCTCTCCCTCCACATTCTCCCCTCTCACATCTCTCGCCCACAGGCAGGCACGGAGGCAGGCAGCCAGGCAGGCAGGCACAGAGACAGTCAGGCATGGAGGGAGGCAAGCAGGCACAGAGCAGGCAGGCAGGTGCGGAGCCTGTCCTCCCCGCTTGGACTCTCCTCTCCCCTCGCCCCTCTCACCTCTCACCCCACAGACATGCCTCCGTCTGCCCGCATGGTCCCTCCTGCCTCTCCCCTCTCTCCCTCCACACTCTCTCCTCTCACGTCTCACGTCTCTTCCCCACAAGCAGTCACGGAGGCAGGCAGGCAGACCTCCTTTTTCCGCATCGACCGTCTGGCCTCTCCCCTTTCCTCTCTCAACTCTCAACTCTCACCTCACAGACAGACCTCTTTCTTGCCCACAGGCAGGCAGGCACGGAGGCAAGCATGCAGGCAGGCACGGAGCCTGTCCTGCTGGCATGGACACTCCGGCCTCTCCATTCTCCCCTCTCACCCCACAGACAGGCCTCCTTCTCCCCCACATGCAGGCAGGCACGGAGGCAAACAGGCCAGCACTGAGGCAGGCAGGCAGAAACGGAGGCAGGCAGGGAGGCAGTTAGGCTCGGGGCAGGCAGGCAGGCTCGGAGCCTGTCCTCCCCGCATGGACACTCCGGCCTCTCCCCTCTGCCCTCTCACCTCTCACACCACAGACAGGCCTCTTTCTCCTGCCATGAACCTCCGGCTTCTCATCTCTCACCCCACAGACAGGCCTCCTTCTCCCCCACAGACAGGCAGGCACGGAGGCAGGAGGGCAGGCACGGAGGCAGGCAGACAGGCAGACAAGGAGGCAAGCAGGCACGGAGGCAGACAGGCAATCACGGAGCCTGTCCTCCCCGCATGGACTCTCTGGCCTCTCCCGTCTCCCTTCTCACCTCTCACCCCACAGACAAGCCTCCTTCTGCACGCATGGTCCCTCCTGCCTCTCCCCTCTCTCCCTCCACCATCTCCCCTCTCACGTCTCTCCCCCACAAGCAGTCACGGAGGCAGGCAGGCAGGCACGGAGGCAGGCAGGCACGCACGGAGTTAGACAGGCATGGAGGAAGGCAGGCAGACACAGAGGCAGGCAGGCACGGAGGCAGGCAGGCACGGCGGTAGGCAAGCAGGCACGCGCGGAGCCTGTCCTCCCCGCATGGACACTCCGGCCTCTCCCCTCTCCCATCTCACCTTTCACCCCACAGACAGGCCTCCTTTTCCCCCACAGGCAGCCAGGCACGGAGGCAGGCAGGCAGACACGGACGCAGGCAGGCAGGCACGGAGGAGGGCAGGCAGGCACGGAGGCAGTCAGCCAGGCACGGAGGCAGGCAGCCAGGCACGGAGGCAAGCAGCCAGGCACGGAGGCA